>BTHU01000014.1:19616738-19721874 GCA_036184795.1 Tokudaia tokunoshimensis
ACAGAATTTTGTGAAATGCCACATGGGTACTGGGCAGTGAACCTAAGTCCTATGCAAAAGCCACACATTTTGTTTGTTTTTTTGTTTGTTTTGTTTTGTTTTTAAACCACTAAACCATTTACCTTATTCCATTGTTCTTGGGATGTTAGTAAATTTATGTATTTCTTCTTTGAAACTTAGAGCAACTTAATCTCATTTTCTAAAAACTGGCATACATCATTCTAAAAGAACCTTTGCAACTAAGTTCAAATGTCACTACTAAGTTGCTTTCAAAAGCTTTTAACACGATGACAAGGTCTTGTTTCCCCATTACAAACTGCATATTTCAGACTGTTTCAAACACAAGTGTTTCTGCATGGCAATTCTCTGTTTCTCTGAGAAATCTAAGGCCAATTCTATTATGTACAGTGCATGCATTTTATCTTACTGGATATTAAGTACAGAATAATTAGACTGACATAAATGTTAGACAGAGCAGGCTGGGCCATCTGGTGTTTCCAGATTTTTAAATCTGAATAATCCTCAAGTGAGCAATTATAAATAAATTACCAACAACCTAGCTTTTATGAATATATACCATGGAAGTGTCAATTATATTTACTTATAAATCATTTAATTATTAAACATGAATGGAATGACTGTAAGATTTTATCTAGATATGAAAACTTAAACTGTATTTCCCTGATATAGCCAAAAAAAGAAAATTGAAATGATATTAAAAAGAATTTTGTTTAATTTTCATATTTTGTGTATTTGTGGTATTTTGGGGTCTGTGTGCTAAGATGTTTACCATGTACTTGAAAGTAGGTGTGAACAAGTGGTCTGCTTGAGACTCTCCATAAAAAAGAAAAATACACCACTCTCCTGGTTGTTTCTTTGCTATTGTTCTTCTCATTCTATCATCATGACATAGCAGCCTTACCTGTGAAGAGGAACTTCTATTAGATAAACAGCCCCCAGTGGATTAGACTGTGGAGCAAACTTGGGTGCAATTTGCTAATGATAACTCACTGTAGTTTGGGCCACCTTTGGGCTGGTGGTACAGAGTGCTCTTAAGGAAGCAGCCTGTCCAACACATGAGTAAGGCAATAAGCAGTACTTCTTCTCCCTATGCTCAGCCTCAGTTGCTGTCTCCCTGTCCCTGCCTTGAGTTACTGTTCTGACTTCGATGGGTGATAGACTACAAGTTCTAGGAAAAAAATAAATCCTCTTCCTTCTTTTTTTTTTAATATATCAATTCTTTTTATTTAGATTTATCTGGTTACAATAAGGTTAATATCTTCTTTGAACATTTATTGGTGATAATTTTTTGTATTAAGTTGTTTGAGTTTTCTTCTTGATTTGGAAGACTGCTTCTATGTTGGAGACACAAACCGTTAGTTTTAAAACTTACCTCTCAGTATACTTTGATATCCTTTGTTGAGTAAACTAAACTTTGTGCCTCTGGTTTCAGATTTTTTTTATTTACATTCCAAATCATTTACCCTCTCCCGTTTCCTCCCTCCCCGAAAGTCCCTAGGCAAATGGTCAGAACTTGAAAATATCATCCTTAGTGAGGTAACCCAATCACAAAAGAACACACATGGTATGCAGTCACTGATAAGGGGATATTAACCCAGAATCTTGGAATACCCTAGACACAATTCACATAGCAATAGATTTCCAGTCCTCTTCTTTCTAAGTTGCTTTTGGCGCTTATGCTTTATCACAGCCATATCAACCCTGAGAAATTCGCTGAGACCCCTAAATTATAGACACATGAATGAAAGCATCTCTCAACGTGCCATAAGCTGGAAGTGCGAACTACAGTTATCCACATAAGGTAATTGTCTCAAATGTTAGCATTTAACAGAGGAAAAGTAAGTGTAAATAAGATATATTCAAACAAATTACATGGTTACATTAAAAAAAGGATATTTTCTATCTAGTACTTGCTTTGATGTCTATTGGTGTTTTATACCAATCAATTTTGGTAACACTCTGTAATTATTGTTTCATGAAGTATGTATTGATTATCTATAGGAATAAAATGAAGTGGGCTGTGATGGTAGCTGTATGGTTTGTATCCTGATTCAATTACAGAGACAGCATTTTCTCTCTCATTATTATTTGGGGTTTTTTGATCTTTATTAATTATGCAATACAATACTGTAGAGTAGCGGTTCATTGGGCTACAGAACACCTGGACTTAGTTTTTTGTGTGTCAGCGCCTGTTATATAAATGTCCTTTACTGCTTGTAACTACTAGTCTTCTACTCTCTGGTTATAACTATTCCATATGCAAGTCAATTCAGTTATATTCATTTTCTACAACTGATAGAAATTTATTATTTTGTAAAGCTTAATATCATTCCATTGTATGCACACATGCATATACACACAATTTTTTTTTGTTTAATGATGTTGAACATCTAGGAAGGTTCTGTATTTTGCCTCTACTGACAATAAAACTCTATCAAACACATCAATGTGGCTAGCTTTTTAACATGCTACTTTTCTTCCTTGGGATATATATTTATGTATATCCTGGAGATATATACTTTATGTTTTCCATACTGACTATACTAATTTAGATTTCCCACAGATTACAAATACATGAATGAATTTTTCCTCTATATCCTCTCTGGCATATTTTTTTGTGTTTGTGAAAATAGGCAAAGTAAGTAGACTAAAATGGTATTCCATTGTATTTCATAACTCCATTTTCCTGATGGAAATTTAGTGTAGTAGGAGGAAACATTCCTTTTTTCTTATATATAATGAACAATTGTCAAATCAGTGTGATTGAAGCATTTTGTCACAGTGATGAACCGCTAAAAGTTACATAAGTCATAGTAATGACTATCTTACTTTAAATTACCATAAACTAACTTTCACAAATGCTATCTCAAATTATATATAACTTAGCCAACATTTTAATTAATTACATTATGACAAAATGTTCTAGAAATATCAGAATATTCTCATCCAGTGTTCAATGTTTTCTTGTTTCTCCCACTGTGGTTTATTAGAACATGTCACCTGTTCTTAATTCAGAAAACATTAGCTTTACTAAGAACATAACATTAGAATTCAAAAAACTCGAGTGATCTTTTTTAATATTTCCTTTTTGACAAATAATATAGATCAGAAATATGAAAAATGAAGCTCTGATTATACCATTGGTTTGTGAAAGAATAAAACACATCTGCCTCCTCAGGTCTTCCAGTGTCACTCTCAGAAAGATTTAGACATCCTATCTCATCATTATGTTAGGTTAAATACTTGTACCATGAAAAGGATTTATGCACTACCAATATAGCACTGTCTAAAAGGATGTGTTGATTGTCATGAGTTTGATATTCCCTTTGATGTCTATGGGACAAAATATCTTTAGGTTTATCACAGTTCACTAGTAGCTTGGGAAGAACATAGTCCACTGGCCAGTTAAGAATTGACTAATAGTAACTGCTAACAATGCATAAAACATGGAGGTGTTTCTAAGGTCTTATAATTATCCCCCTGGGTAGTTTATACTCATGGGACATTTTCAGGTAGGTAAACAGGGAAGTGACCTTAGGGAAATGAGCATTGTTCAACATTTCCTCAGCTTACAACAACTTAATCTCTTTCTCACATTAAGTTGTATACTACTCAGGTGCATCATCCTTTTAAGAATTTTTTTTGGGGGGGAGAGGGCTCTGATTCTTCATCTGAGCAAATTCGTTTAAAGCTCCCAGGTCTTAAAGGTAAGATAAACTTGGTTGTATTTCCTTCATAAATAGTTTGTCTGTGTGAGTTTTTAAGGTATAGATATTACAAATATGGAATCTTTATTTTTCCTTTGCCAATTGCCTTAGCATAACTTGGTGCTTCTTTTGTAATGCTTTGTATTATTTGTTATTCCAAGTCTTATAATACAAATTTAAAATAGTTAACATTACAGGACCTATACTTATCTTGCTCTAAACCAAATTCTGCCATTTGTTGAAAGCAAGTTCTTGCGGGAGGATTTCCAAAGAATAGTCTCTGATATTTTTGTCTGCTTTGTTGACCCATTTTCTCCTACTGGGTTTTTATTTGTCAGTCTTAATATGAGGGGAAGTTCCTAGTCTTATTGCAGCGTGATATGCCATGATGAATTACTATCCTTGAGAATACTGCCCCTTTCAGAAGTGAAATAAAGGAGTGGATATGGAATGAGAACTAGGGCTAGAGTGGGCCTGTGAGGGAAGGAGGAAGGGAAAACTGCAGTTGGAATGGAATGAATGATAAAAGAATAAAAGTTAAGAAAAAACCAACCAGGAGATACTATTGGGAATATTAGCATAATCCTGGATTGAATGGAAATGTCTGAGGCCTACATAACTAATAAATCATAGGTAGATATCCCTTGTCTTCCACTGCAAAGTTTCATTCAATAACTTGTTTCTTAAAAGCAACATTATCCACCATACAGAGGAAATCTTTTCAAACTCCTTTTTGTTAAAGTTGCATCTTGAAATTAAGTTACTATGAGTGATTCCACATACTTTTGTACATTCTTAGATTTAGATAATCCTCACTATCCCCTGCTTTACCCATTCTCTATAATCAGAGTCCCCACTTTTCAGTTCACATATATTATAATTTCCCTCAATATTTTTTAAATATGTTCTGAAATACTAGGTTTACATATAGCTTTTGGGTTAGTTCAGGGCTCCACTCACTGTTTTCTCATATAATCTAATGCTCACTCATGTTTCAGCCTCTACTCCCCCAAGTTGTCCATTTCTCACTTTGTTTTACTTTTAATCTGCTATTATTCCTACCTTAATGTGTTCCTGCCTCTAAGATGTTTATTTCTAGTTTCCTGGCATGCTCATAATAAATTAAGCACTCAAGACAAAATAATTGAATTTAGGGTCTGCATATGAAAGAGAACATATAGTTTTGTCTTTCAAGGTCTAAGTGGCATTACTCAGTGTATTTTTGCCCAGTTCCATCCCCTTTCCTTCATGTTTCATTTTTTTCTTTACAGCTGAGTAATATTTCATTGTATATGTGTACTACATTTTCCTCATGCATTCATCTGTTGAGGGAAACCCAAATTGATTCCATTTACTAGATATTGTGAATACAGCAGCAATAAATATGAATGTGCAAAATGTAGAAAAACATTGAATAAATGTCAAGATGTAGTATCGCTAGGTCATATTAAAGTTCTGTCTCCAGTTCTTTCAAAAACATCTAGACTGGCTTTCCAAAGTGTCTGCACTAGCTTTCTCAAGTAAATTGATGATGTTTAGTTTGGGTCAGGGCACTGTAATATTATTACACAGTGACAAAATTAACTAATAACTTCCTCATGACTGTTCCTTAATTAAGTTTACACTTGTCTATATTCCCGGGCACTCAGAAAGCTATGAATAACTGGGAAATAAGAAGGCAAATCAATAGTTATGCTGAGACTTAGTCTAATGAAACTATGAATAGATAGGCCCAAAGATGCTTAATAATTGATTAAATGTTATCTGCATTGAAATATTAACCATAGGGAAAGCAATCAGATTACAAATCAACTTTTCTTTTATTTTTTATATTTTATTTTATTTTTTTTAATTTACATTCCAAATCATTTCCCCTTTCCCGTTTCCTCCCTCCCCGAAAGTCCCATAAGCCCCCTTCCCTCCCTCTTTTCTCCATTCAACCCCCTCTCGTTTCTCTGTCCTGGCGTTCCCCTACATCCAGTCTTTCCAGGACCAGGGGTCTCTCCTTCCATCTTCTTAGAAATCTATTGATGCCGGGCGGTGGTGGCGCACGCCTTTAATCCCAGCACTTGGGAGGCAGAGGCTTGGGATTTCTGAGTTCGAGGCCAGCCTGGACTGCAGAGCGAGTTCCAGGACAGCCAGGGCTATACAGAGAAACCCTGTCTCGAAAAAACAAAAACAAAAAAAAAAAAAGAAATCTATTGATATGCGAATTGTGTCTAGGGTATTCCGAGATTCTGGGTTAATATCCCCTTATCAGTGACTGCATACCATGTGTGTTCTTTTGTGATTGGGTTACCTCACTAAGGATGATATTTTCAAGTTCTGACCATTTGCCTAGGAATTTCGTGAATTCATTGTTTTTAATTGCAGAGTAGTATTCCATTGTGTAGATATACCACATCTTCTGAATCCATTCCTCCGTTGAGGGACATCTGGGTTCTTTCCAGCTTCTGGCTATTATAAATAAGGCTGCTATGAACATAGTGGAGCATGTGTCCTTATTGCGTGCAGGGGCAGCCTCTGGGTATATGCCCAGGAGTGGTATAACAGGATCCTCCCGGGGGTGTCATGCCCAGTTTTCGGAGGAACCGCCAGACTGCTTTCCAGAGTGGTTGTACCAGCCTGCAATTCCACCAGCAGTGGAGGAGTGTTCCTTTTTCTCCACATCCTCGCAAACAACTGCTGTCTCCTGTGTTTTTGATCTTAGCCATCCTGACTGGTGTGAGATGGAATCTCAGGGTTGTTTTGATTTGCATTTCCCTAATGACTAAGGATGATGAACATCTCTTTAGGTGCTTACAGAGCAATAGTTTTAAAAACTGCATCGTATTGGTACAGTGACAGGCATGTAGATCAATGGAACAGAATTGAAGACCCAGAAATGAATCCACACTCCTATGATCACTTGATCTTTGACAAAGGAGCTAAAACCATCCAGTGGAAAAAAGATAGCCTTTTCAATAAATGGTACTGGCTCAACTGGAGGTCAACATGCAGAAGAATGCAAATTGACCCATTCTTATCTCCTTGCACTAAGCTTAATTCCAAGTGGATCAAGGACCTCCACATAAAACCAGACACACAGAAACTAATAGAAAGGAAGCTAGGGAAGAACCTTGAACATATGGGTAGAGGGGAGAATTTCCTGAATAGAACTCCAATAGCTTATGCTCTAAGATCAAGAATTGACAAATGGACCTCATTAAATTACAAAGTTTTTGCAAGGCAAAAGACACTGACAAAAAGACAAAGCGGCAACCAACTAACTGGGAAATGATCTTTACCAACCCTACATCCGACAGAGGGCTAATATCCAATATATACAAAGAACTCAAGAAGTTAAACTCCAGAGAGGCAAGTAACCCTATTAAAAATGGAGTACAGAGCTAAACAAAGAGTTCTCACCTGAAGAATATCTAAGGCAACTTTTAAAAGATGCAACATTTAACTGAGACTGGCCTACAGGTCAGCTGTTCTGTCCATTATCATCCTTGGAGCACTCATCATCCAGGCAGACATGGTGCTAGAGAAGCAGATGAGAGTTCTACATCTGGTTGTGATGACAAACAGGCTTCCAGGAAGCTAGCAGGAAATAGGATTTCAAAAGCCCACCCCAATAGTGACACACTTCCTCCAATTAGTCACACCTTCTTAAACAAGGCCATACCTCCTAATAGTAATAGTACCACTTACTCCCTGGGCCAAGCATATTCAAACAGACACAATGAACTCTCTGATCCCATTGACTTGTTCAAATGCATGAATGTATGGAGGTCACACCTAGCCATAATATAATAAAAAATAAGCTTAATCCAATTTCAAACGTTCCCATAGTATATAGCAGTCTCAACAATGTTAAGTGTCAAAAGTTCAAAGTCTATTCTGAGATTCATCCAAACACTTAACTGTAATCCCCTATAAAATCAAAATATAAAAGCTCATTATATACCTCCAACAACACAGGAAGTATATTATCTTTCCAAAACTTAATAGTGAGGAAATACTGGACTAAAGCAAAGACCACAAACTGGCAAGGTAAACTCCCAAATTCTACATCTCCATGTCTGATGTAAAAGCACTCTTCAGATCTCCAACTCTTTTCATCTTTGTTGACTTCAACAAACTTCTTTCCCTTTGGCAGGTTCCATTCACTGTCAGCAGCTTTCCTAGGCAGGTATCCCATGGCTCTGACATCTCTGATATCTTGGGGTATCAAGTGCAACTTCATCTTGACAGCTTCTTGTTCCAGTGTCAGAATCCACACACAACGTGCTGGATTCCTCCAAAGGGCTTGGGCTTCTTCAGCTCTGCTCTATGTAGCACTCTTGGTCCTGCTTGACTCCACTCCATTGCTGCTCCTGTTCTTGGTGATCGTCTAATAGTACTGACATCTTTAATTTGCTGGAGTCTTCTCCTGCAACTAGGCTTCACCAATTGCCTCACAAAGGCTCTCTTCATGGTGAGAAGCCTCAAATTTTTTGCATGACCCCTTCTTTACTGGGCCATCAACAGCAACTGAGGTTGTACCTTCCCCAATGGCCTTCCCTGTCCTTTCAAAGTCTACACCCATGGTGACACAATTCCTCCAATAAGGTCTCACCCACTCCATCAAGGCCATGCCTCCTGATAATGCCACTTACTCCCTTGGTCAAGCATATTCAAACCAGCACAGTACTAATTCCTAGGGATCTTTTTGAAAAGTTTATTATTGGTACTCCTTGTTATGCAGTTGTTAGGCATTCTCTTAAAAGAGTAATACAAAGTCACAATTTATCTAAAATTTTAAAGATAGATTTTTAGAGGAACTAACAGAATTCCACAGTTCATGCTAAATTGGAGTCAGATGTATTTTGGTGTATGATTAATGGTAGATTTCAAGATCTTCCCTTTTACCCATAACAGGTAAGAGAAAAAAAAAAGAAATGCCTTCATCTAGAGTCCTGTTGAAAAAAATAAAACAGGGTTGTCATGAAGACTGTTTGAAAGTTTAGTGGAAGATGTGCAATGTATTCTCAATTGCCTAACTTTAAGCTTATTTTTTTCTTTTATCCTTTCATTGCTGTTTGTTCTTGATATTTTATTTTAATTCTCCATTCCCTTGCTTCCCTCCCTTATATACTCCTCCCTGCTATTCTTCAAATCCATGGCAACTCAATCTATCAATTATTATTGCATGCATATAAGCATTTGTGTGTGTGTGTGTGTGTGTGTGTGTGTGTGTGTGTATGTGTGTGTGTGTGTGTGTGTGTGTGTATGACTTCTCTAGTCAATATAATGTTACTTGCTTGTATGTACTCAGGGCTGATCAGTGTACACTGGACAATCACTGTGATCTTCCCAGGGAAGGGCCACCTCTCTCATTCCTAGTTTTACTCATTGCCTATAGTTATTTGTGTAGGGATGAGGCCTTGTGAGCCTTTCCCCATGCATTCAGCATGTTCATTGGTGTCTTACTTATGATCTCTATTTTCTGAACTAAATCTTGCTCACACACCACATATATATTTTCTCTTAATTTGTAGCCTGCCACGTATAATTTAAACAATTTATCAGTTTACCTCGAAATTTAAAGGAAGGGCATTGCAATTTAGGCCGTCTTTTATTTTTGTTCTAAGGAGATCTGTGGCATTCAGGGACTTAGAATGAACTGATAGCCCAGTTTCTTACAGTGGTCTCCTAACTTTACAGTGTTGTAACTTTACTGTTCATCTTGAAAATATTTGCTTTAGCATATGCTATTGACATACAAAAGGGGTTTGGTGATATGCTGTGTATAAATGGTATGGATGAAAATAATTGTTTATCTCTGTCTGTTCAATTTATTTTCTTCCCTTGATTATAACACACCTAATCTGAGTTCATGTCTCTGAATTTTGAGAAGTGATATCGCTATTCAATTAGCAGCATTTTAAAGTTGATTGATAATACCCTTTGTTAAAATATAGTCTTCTCAAATGGATAACAAGCTGGATGTCTTCAGGAGGGAGTTAGTGAATGTTCAAGGTATCCCTCTCTTTTGGAGCATTGCTGAGCAATGGTCGCAAGTAGAGTCATTTGAAGCCCGACCTGATGACCTTTTGATCTCCACCTATCCCAAATCTGGTAAGAAATTTTAATTTATTCACTATAGATAGTTAGACAATAATAATCTATACTCATGAACCTGATTGTCTCAGATTATTTGTCCAGCCTTAGCTGAGTTTTTCTAACATGGTAACTAAGCATTGTGGCTTGCTGGGACAATGTTGCCTCAGATTATATAGGTTCAGTTCACTTCTGAAATGCTACCAGGTATCCTATGAATTCACTTGAACCCACAATCAGCCAAACTTCCTAACTAATAAACTCTCTCATAGCAACAATAGACCATTCACTTTTCTCCATATTTCTACTTAATTTCCTAAGGGGGAAAAAAAAACAAATAAACTAGAATTTAGTATATTCTGATCTGTCAAGATCAAATGACTCTCACATGATTACAGGGTCTTAGGAATTGAATAAATGTACTATATGACACGTTAGTATAAAAAAGAAAGGTAGTTTGGGCCAATTTTTCTCCTTTCTCTTGTTTACTTTCATTTTAATTAATTTTTCAAGTTAGCCAACAAATTATTGAGTTTAGGAGTAAGACTGTCATACATATGTATCTAGTTTCTGGAAAGCATTGAAAAGTGTAGACAATCTTATTTCACTCATTAAAATATTATAACATAGATTGAATAGTATATTTCAGTGTTTCTGTTACTATTATGAAAGCAAATAAGTTATTTTTCTGATTTATCATATTCTTTCAATAGAAAAGCATCACTCACCTGATAATCAAACTACATATGCTGTTGGTTATACAATGTTCTCATGTGATTTAGGTACTTTTTTGAGGACTGGTGAGGCATACTATCATACTTGTCAGAGTACATCACCATACTGAGGTCAAATGAACTCTATTGTATGTAACATCTTGATTATTACAGGATAAATTTCTTTTTTTTTTCTCTCTTCTACGGAGTTTTATTTTTTTCTAAGTTTTTTTTTATTTACATTCAAAATCATTTCCCCTTTCCCGTTTCCTCCCTCCCTGAAAGCCCCATAAGCCCCCTTCCCTCCCTCTTTTCCCCATTCAACCCCCTCTCGCTTCTCTGTCCTGGCATTCCCCTACATCCAGTCTTTCCAGGACCAGGGGTCTCTCCTTCCATCTTCTTGGAAATCTATTGATATGCGAATTGTGTCTAGGGTATTCCGAGATTCTGGGTTAATATCCCCTTATCAGTGACTGCATACCATGTGTGTTTTTTGTGATTGGGTTACCTCACTAAGGATGATATTTACAAGTTCTGACCATTTGCCTAGGAATTTCGTGAATTCATTGTTTTTAATTGTAGAGTAGTATTCCATTGTGTAAATATATCACATCTTCTGAATCCATTCCTCCGTTGAGGGACATCTGGGTTCTTTCCAGCTTCTGGCTTTTATAAATAAGGCTGCTATGAACATAGTGGAGCATGTGTCCTTATTGCATGCAGGTAAAGGATCTGGGTATATGCCCAGGAGTGGTATAACAGGATCCTCCCGGGGGTGTCATGCCCAGTTTTCTGAGGAACTGCCAGACTGCTTTCCAGAGTGGTTGTACCAGCTTGCAATTCCACCAGCAGTGGAGGAGTGTTCCTCTTTCTCCACATTTCTTCATGGTCTCTTTTCACACATTCATTATATGTTGATTATCTTTATCTGATATTCCCTTCAAGATTAAGCTTTAATAATTTATTTAATATTGATAGGAAATATATGAACTGATAATTTAATCAAAGTTGGCTATTCCCTCTGCCCATCCTCCTTGGGAATCCAACTCAAATGTGTTTTAGAATATTTTGATTTAAAGCCAACCATTTTGTAGTAGGATAAAGGATGTGGAGATAAAAACACATTTCTTTGTTTTTCTGTTTCCTTCAGATATTATAAAACACCTCTGTCTCTTTTTACTTTCTCATGTTACTTTCAACAGAGATATTTAATTTCTTCCCTTTTCCTCTTAGGAACAACTTGGATCAGTGAAATACTGGATTTGATCTATAACAATGGGGATGCAGAGAAATGTAAAAGGGATGCAATCTATATACGAGTACCGTTCATGGAGCTTATAATTCCAGGAATAACAAATGGTATTTTCTCAGGATGTCCATTTTCAGTATAGAAATAAATACACATATGTTCTTAGTATGTGTGAGAGACAGGACCAACAATAATAGAGAAAGCACTAGGAAATCCTAAATGTCTAGAGGAGAAGTTAGGATTTGGTTAGGCTCAATTTACTCATAATTAATATCTACATCTTGATCTAGCTTAAATCCCTTAGCATATGTAAGTCTATTATTAATGCATCATATAACAAGTGAGATATATATATATATCTCACTTGTTATATGATTTTATATATATATATATATATATATATATATATATATATATATATATAATGAAAAGTATTATGGGAATACATTTCTTTGCATTTGTTCAAAATCTTGAAAAAAATAGAAATGGATATTATGTCAAATTCTATCATAGAGTATGAACATGAGAAAGATAGAAGAGAAATTAGAAAGACTTTCACCCAATCTTTTCATATTGTAAATGAGATAGAAGGAAGAAGAGACTGGAAACTGATTCAAAGCTGCTCTTTCTGCTCCATCTCGTGTTATAAACAAGGAATGTTTTATGGACAGATGTGGAGATCATTATGCCCTCATACTTACAAAGAATGAAAGAGACCATTTAACCATGACTTAACGGAATATATGAAGCTGTTGGTCCATTTAGCCAGCAGCTCAGAACAAAGAAAAAGAAAAAAAAAGAACTTTATTAAGCCATTAATGATTAGAAGATCTTAGGTTGAATTGGAAATAAGCTGTGTGAATCTAAAAATATAATTCACTTTGTTAATGTGTATATTTGTAGGTGTTGAAATGCTGAAAACCATGCAGTCTCCTCGACTAGTGAAAACACATCTTCCCGTTCAGCTGCTTCCTTCCTCATTCTGGAAAAATGACTGCAAGGTAGAAAGTGAAAATAATCTTTCTTTGTCTTTCCATTTCTTTCATCATTTTGTATTTTAATATTTGTATATAATTTTAATATTTTTTATTTAATATTTGTATATAATTACAACATTTCCACTTTCCATTTCCTCCCTCTAATGCCAACCATATACGCCACACTTTCTGTCTGTCAAATTCTTGGCTTTACCCTTCAACTGTTGTTTTGTACACACACACACACACACACACACACACACACACACACACACACACACTCCCCCATACACCATATACAAGCACACACATAGACACACAAATGCAAGACATAGACATATGTGAGATCAAAGAAGAATGTGAAAATTTTTCATTCAGTCCTTTCATATTGTAAATGAGATAAAAAGATGAAGAGAACGCCTGGATATTGTGTGCTCACAAGGTCAAGATAACCTGATCTGGCCATAAGGAAATAAATCAGGCCTGATTGGAGGATCCACAGCACAACTGAGGCTCTGCCAATTTCTTTGAGAGCAATAAAAAAAATCTTTTTATACCTTCATCAGAGACAGAATACAATGGAAAATTCCAGGATCAATATAGTTAGAGGTGCTAGGATACAATGATGTCTGCAAGCAACACTGCACACAGAGCATTGATGTCAAAGTCCAATTGTCCTACCAAGTTTTCATGCTTCCTGGACTACTAAGAGAACATACAGAGAAACAAAGTGGCCTGAATTATTCACTGCCTGAGGGAGAACAACTCAAGAACTTGAAGGTACACTGTGGCCCAGGAGCCACGGACTCTAACCTGAAAAACCTATGACGCATGCCTCTCAAGACAGCTCAGCCAAGCACAAAGCCACGGCTCTGCACAATTCCACCATTTTATGTATTAATTTCAGGATGTGCAAGTCAATCTTTCAACAGAATAAGAGGCTAAAAACCTCCCGGCTACATTTCTATAAACCACAGTTTAGTTTAGAAGTTCATTCAGAGACAGAAAAATAAAGACCAAAAAATCTTTGCCAGGTTTTGTGGAACAATGGACGAAGGGATTTATCTAACTTTGAATGCTTAAATGACCATGTGACCATTATTGCTAAAGGAACAATAGAATGAGCAGTGGAGCCAACAAGACCTGAGTCACTGACCTGAACAGGAGTGTGATTTGTTTCCAGTTAACAAAATGGAACACGGGTCGAAAAGGTACATAAACCCCATGTCTTTCAACAGTAACAGATACATTCAACAAAAATGATGTAGCAAAACCCAGCAATTCTGTAGTTCCAGTCGTCCCCTGGGATTTCACCAAGTCTAATGTTCTGTCACTAGTTTCTTCATCTGAATCAGGGCTGGCAGACAGACTCTACACTTCATGGCTGGACAACTCTGTTGCCTCATTTTCTTTCTTTCCTATGGATGGAGTTTTTTTAGACACTTGGACTCTTACTTTGAAGAAAAGGTTGTACACTATGCCAGAGTCACTTTCAGATTGTCTCTCATTCTTAATCTTTTCACTGGTCTTTCAACTGCTTTTAAAGAATTGATATTCATCTAATACCAGAACATATTGAAATTTATATGAATTGACAATTTTATATAATTCAATATATTAGTCAATGAATATTTATAGTTACCTATATTTTCAGATTAGAAGTCTATTAGCAATCCATAATATACTAATAATATTTTATTAACTCTAAATGATTTATAGTGGTATAGATTCATAGTTTTTATGAGTTTATTTTAATACATTTTTTCAAATACACATTAAGGGAAATAGTGTAAAACCCAAGAATTGAGCTTCATGAGTATTTAGGAAATGGCCATACATATAAAACACAAGCACTTCATTGTCAGAACTTCAAAAGTTCAGTTCCAACAAACTTCTAGTCAGTAACCTTTTTGTTCTCAAATTAAATCACTTTGCCTGTGTTTTTCCTGTACTTATAAACTATGAATATTGTAAAATTTATTTTCATTTTTTCTCAATACACATGTGAAAGCTATTCCTTTGTATAAATTTATCTGTTCTATTACATTACAAGAAGCAGGCCTACTTGCTTTCTAGATACACAAGTCTCAGACTCCATTCTGATCATCTAAAACATAAATTGTGGAAATGAAGCCCAAAAGTCTAAAATTTAGCAATAGCAAATTTAATTCAGATTAAAGTTTGAGGACCAATAACATACAGCATCATAAATATCTGATTCCTTCAGAGTTTATTGTTGTATATGGTTGAATTTCTGCTAGTTGTCAGCAATATAAATAGTATTGCTTTACATATTATGTCTTTTAGTGTATAGATGTACATTTTCTCTTGGTTCCATATTTAAGAATGGAATTATTAAAACCGAAGATCCTCACTCATTTCTGTAGTAGATATTTTAAAATAGTGTTTGAAGTATTTAAAGCATTGATGAGCAATGGTAACTAAGTTACTACAAACCTTTATTAACATGAAATATAGGTAAAACATTTGATTCATACTAATGGCTATGCAGGGGTTATTTTGTTCTCCCTTAGTGACTAATTAGATTTGTGCATTTATTTTGGCTTACTGACTACTTAGGTATCTTCACTGAGTTATCTCTACTTTTTCCTCATCTACATAGTGACATTTTTCTTTTTCATACACAGATACACAGAGAGATAAAGAGGAGTGAAAGAGAGGGAGAGGGAGAGGGAGAGGGAGAGGGAGAGGGAGAGGGAGAGGGAGAGGGAGAGAGAGAGAGAGAGAGAGAGAGAGAGAGAGAGAGAGAGAGAGAGAGAGAGAGAGAGAGAGAGAGAGAGAGATTTTTTACAATAATGAATATCAACGAGAGCCTAGAAGGGGGTATGGTTTTTAGGAGTTTGTGTAGACATTCTCAAAGCATCCTCTCTATACTAAAGCAAGCCAAACACATCTTGTGAAAAGGTTATAGATAAGGTTGATAGATGCTTTTTGGCTTGCCCCAGTCTATAGAAATTGAAATAAGAAATAACTAGTAATGTTTAGAGGGTTTAATGGTTATAATGAAATTTATAAGCTACAACATTCATCATATATGAGCCTATGACTACATCTCTTCCAAATCTATTTCAGTCTACTCCCTTCCTACTCTTGTCCATTTCCAAGCTTAAATAGGTTACTATCTGTGACTTGAGAGTATGAAAGTTCTCAAGTCTATAACTTAAAAGTGAAGGAAAATCTAATCATAGCTTCCTGAAGGACTCTTTCTGCACTTACTTTCCTAGGAAACATACTCACTACATGCATGGCTAAACTTCAAGTGTTAA
This sequence comes from Tokudaia tokunoshimensis, assembly GCA_036184795.1. Classification (NCBI taxonomy): domain Eukaryota; kingdom Metazoa; phylum Chordata; class Mammalia; order Rodentia; family Muridae; genus Tokudaia; species Tokudaia tokunoshimensis. The sequence goes on from BTHU01000014.1 coordinate 19,632,780, forward strand.
ACTTGATTTGAAGAGAGGTAGGCACAAGGAATTTCAGTAAAGAAGTGCTACAAAACAAATTTTTGATCTCTCTCTCTCTCTCTCTCTCTCTCTCTCTCTCTCTCTCTCTCTCTCTCTCTCTTTCTCTCTCTCTCTCTCTCTCTCTTTCCACATAATGTTTGGATGTGGGTTTCTGTACCTTTACCCATCTGCTGCCAGATGAAACTTCTCTGTTGATGACTGGCAAGTTACCAATCTATAAATATAGCAGAACATCATTCTATTGATTATTTTTCTCTTTTTGTCAGTAGTGTTTGCTTCTATCCTCAGTCTCAGAGCTACCCAGTCTCAGGTTGCTGGACATCCAGGATCTATAGAGTATAGAGTCCCTTCTGTGGTATGACATTAAAGCAAACAATAGTTGGCCAATCCTTCAAGTTCTGGCCAACCATTGACCTAGCACATCTAGCAGGCTAGACAGGTTGTAGGTGGGGGATTTTGTGGTTGGGTTGGTGTCCAGGTTTCTCTTTCCATAGCCTGTAGAGTACCTTCTCATGCCAAAGACACTAGAACATAGGTGTGAAAGTTCTAGGTCTTTTTTATTATCATCTTTCATATTTTAAGAGATAATCTTTTCAAAGCTTAAAGAGAAAGAAGATGTATCAGAAATGAGATATGAACTTTGTGTATTAAAACAATATATAGTTGTGAATTACTAAGTTGGGTATATGTGTATAAATATCATTATTGGAACTGTAAATGATGTATAAAAAGACAGCCATGGAAGCAATAGTTAAAAACTATTCAATTACAAAAGTAAATGCCAACCTTTCATTGTCCATACAGATGATATATGTGGCACGGAATGCAAAAGATGTGGCTATTTCTTACTTTTATTTCCACCAAATGGCAAAAATGCACCCAGAACCTGGCCCTTGGGAAGAGTTCCTCGAGAAATTCATGGCTGGGCAAGGTAGGTCCAAGTTTTCTTTTAATTATGATTTCAATACTAATAGGTTTTTTCCAAGGCAACTTAAGTTTAAAATCTAAATCTTAAATTTATTATAAAATTAATTTTCATCAAGTAATCTACTAATACCTTGGGAAGAGTAAAGATAAAGAAAACATGTCTCTTTTTTCTTTGGAGGAATCTTTGGGTAATTTGTGATACATATAGTTTCTAGTGTTTGGTTTCAACATTTCATAAGTTATGACTGGCTACTGGCAATTTATTTAACTTCTTTCAAATCTCAATGCCTATGTTGTACTACTTTAATTATCTGCCTATTCCTTGGATTTTGTTCTTTAGCATTCAAAACTCTTGAATAACTCTTCCTTTAACAAACATACAGTCTCATTTTCTATTTAATGGTAGCAAATGTAGGAAAAAAATCCCAATAGACAATTAAGGCCCCACATACACTTCCTCTTGGAAACAAATGTGTGTAGGTGACATGCAGCATAGACAACACCTGTCATTACTTGAAGTATTACGTGCTTGTGGTACCACTGTGGCTGTCACTGTCATTGTCAAAGCCTGAAGGATTCTCAGAAAAAAATGTACTCTACTCTTCCCAGTTATTTTGTGACTTCCTGTTTATGCCATCCTACTTATTCACAACTCCCTGTCCTCTGAACATACACATCACTTATTGTTTGAAGCAGTCAGATTCTACAGCCTTGCTTTTGTCATCTTAGATATATTTGTCAAATGATACTAGTTTTCAAAAGGTCTAATAACACCTTACTGTATTGAGTGGCTTAGAAGACAGAAATGTATGTTTTTGCTTTCGTAGAATCTACAAATCCAAGGAAACTGCTGTATTTTGGTACAGCCTTTTTCCTTAAACTGTGCCAGGCTAACTGCACGGTTGTTCTTGCCATGGCCTTCCATCTTGCCATGTCTGTCTTAACTTGCGTATATGTAAGGGCATTTGTCATAATCAGGAACTAATTTTTCTTACTACAGGGACCTTTCCTTCAAGTACAGTTTCATTATCAGGTATGAAATGCGGACATTGCACTATATAGCTTTTTTAAAGTAGATTTCAAATTCCATGAGAAAAGAACAGATAACCATGACTTAACAAGACATTTAGCGATTTCAATTTCATGTAAATAGTTTTTATTTTTACATTTCATTTTTAAATTTAGTGTGCTTTGGCCCCTGGCATGATCATGTGAAGGGCTGGTGGGAGAAAAGAAAAGAATACCGGATTCTTTACTTGTTTTATGAAGATATGAAAGAAGTAAGAAGACACTTCAATTTATTTTTTAAACCTATAAATTAGCTTATTTGTCCATTTCCTTCTTTTCTTCTTAATTTATAAGCATAGCTAATTTGCCTTTACCTTTGTTTCTATCATACGGTATGAATTAATTCAAACCCACCATGTTGCTATTGATGATTCAATTATGGATAATAGTAATATCTTTGAAAATATCTGTGTGATTCCACTTATATGTTCATTTAGCTTATTAGTTTCTAGACTATAAAATCATTAAGATAATTCTAGAGTATGCCCTTATTTAATTCCTTTGTGTTTGTCCTGGCTCTTTTTGTACCATTTTTCCTTTACTGCTGAGTCTACATTAAAAAACAAAACTGTTCATTTCTTTTCAGATTATCATTACTTCAGTATTGAAGTACATGCCAACTAAATGCCGTGAGGCATGTTGTCACTAAAAACTGAAGTCTAGCAAGGAAAACTTTAATTATACTTAATCAGATCTGAGTTTTGGTAGACCTGACTCAGCTGATGCTGTTTCTTAGACTTCTATAAAATCCTTTATAATGGATAAGCCATCTCTGTTTTCAGAATCCAGTTCTATGTTTCTATGGTTTTTGTTGTGCATAGTCACATTCACAGCTTTTCTTATACAGTCAGTCGAGTTTATACTAGTCACAATGATTTCTACTATGTAGTGCCCAAGTTATGGGCTTTTAGGGAATGAGGAAACCTACATACGGGTCTTTATGTGTTCATATATTAATTTACATGGAAACTCTTATCTAGGTTGCCAAGATGTTGTCAAGACATGAGGTTTAGTCCCCTCAGATAAGGAGAACGATTTATATAGCTGGCAGAGAAGGGGCAGAAATCCACTACAATGAAAGATTTTCTAAGCCATTAGATCAACCTCAGATATTTTCATACACACACACACACACACACACATATATATATATATATATATGATATTTTTTATTTTATTTATTTACATTTCAAATGTTATCACCTTTCCTGGTTTCCCCTCCACAACCTCCCATCGCATCCCCCCTTCCCCTGCTTCTATTAGGGTGTTCCCCCACCCATGCATCTACCCACCCACTCCCAACTCACCATCATGGCATTCCCCTACACTGGGGCATTGAAACTTCAAAGGACCAAGGACCTCTCCTCCCATTAATGCCAGATATTTTCATTCTTTTTTTGTTTGTTTGTTTTTCAAGACAGGGTTTCTCTGTGTAGCCCTGGCTGTCCTGGAACTCAGTCTGTAGACCAGGCTGGCCTCGAACTTAGAAATCCACCTGCCTCTGCCTCCCAAGTACTAGGATTAAAGGCGTGCGCCACACTGCCTGATATTTTCATTCTTAATTTAATAATTTCACCCTTATCCATCATAATTTTCCCCCTTCATTTGCATATGAATGACTTGGTATTTGAATGGTTTGGCATATGAATGACATGGCACAACTCTCTTACTTTCCTCTGTTTCATACTCTTAATATGTAGGTGTTAGAGATCATAGACCTTTACACTGCTAGAAAATTCTTGAGATATATAAACTGTAGCTGGTGTTATTTTTTTTAAAAAAGATGATTTCAGATATTCTTTAACTATAATAGCAACTTACCTTATTACTATCTATTACTCTGCAAGTTCATTATATGTTTAAATATTAATATTGAGAATTAATCCATGAGAAATAAGCTCTCCTATGCTCTTAGCTCATGGTTGGTGCATTGAATGGCCAAGAAAATCACTTTGCTTTCCCAAAAAGTAGCAAAAAATTCCAAAATATCTCTTCCACTAGTTAAGCTTAAACAGAACTTTAGTAAGTGCATTCCTTTCTTTGTGACCAAATCTAAATGAAATGATCCTTGTTCCCTTTATCATTTCAGGATCCAAAGTGTGAAATTCAAAAATTATTAAAGTTTTTAGAAAAAGACATACCAGAAGAAACTGTAAATAAAATTCTCTACCATAGCTCTTTCAATGTAATGAAGGAGAATCCTAGTGCAAATTACACCACTATGATGAAAGAAGAGATGGACCACTCTGTGTCTCCTTTCATGAGAAAGGGTGAGCAAAGCACAAATTCATTTCGGTATAGTTTCTGGTTAAATTGTGGAATGTATAATGTGAAATTGTAAGAACTTAGAAGCAGTTAAGTAAGCTTGAGAGAGGAGACTCAGAAGTAGAAAAACCAAAAGTCTTAGAACACTGTATTTTATCTTATATAATTTCTGGAATTTTCCAGTTCAAATATCTCTAATTGACATAAAAAAATGGGTTTTTAATTGTGACTTCCAAGTTATTGTGGAATATTCTGTTGAAACTATAATTTATGCAAATATTCCTTCTGCATGTCATGTCATATCCTTCCATAAAGATTTTTTGGGCATTTTAAATCTATGGAAGGCTCAGTACATATAGTAGATTTATGCTTAATTTCACTCACTCTGGTAATTTCCAATTTTGTTTGATAATAATTTTTTTTCTTGAATCATCATTTGACCCTGTAAACTAGAGCTTTCAATTGAGAAGTCCCCTATATCCTTTGTTACCAAGGCTTGTACAGCCTGAGCATTAGTAATGAGATGATCAGGCAGTGTTTCCTCCAGTGGCATTTCTTTAAAATACTTAGGAATTATTATTTTTTTAACATAAGATACTTGTAAAATCTATGGAAATTGGAGGGCTAGGAAATAAGTCTAGCAATTAGATCTGGTTGGAATTGAAGATTACAGTTAAAGACACATTCAAAATCTTAACTCAGATTCCTATTAGACAGATATTTAATAGTAATCCCAAATGCTTTTGCATCGCGTTCTTTACAGGTATTTTGGGTGATTGGAAGAATCAGTTCACTGTAGCTCAGTATGAAAAATTTGAAGACGATTATGTCAAGAAAATGGAAGGATCAACACTGAAGTTTAGATCAGAGATCTAGGGAGTGTTTGTTTCTCCTTAGTCTCCTTTGTCAGACACTATCATTCTTGGTTTGGTCACAGAAAATGTTGCATGTTATTTTTCTGTATTTACTAAAACTCAAGGTCTTCAAATATACAGATCTCTGGTATATTCTCTCCTAATTATCTTCCATACAGAAATGTTCATATAATAGTTTCCCATTTACTTTTGTTATAAAAATAACACAATTCTAAGAGGCTTTATAATATAGCATATTTTTAGTTTCAGTTACTAATAGCTTCCTCTCTGTATATGATCTAGGTTGCCTCCTAGAGGAAGATTGTATTTCATTCACTATTTCAACTTCATCTGTGGTCATTTTACATTTTAAAATATTATGTCTTTAACATTGCCAAATTATTTAAATTCATTATGTCAGAATATCACATTTCCTCTTAAGCCTAATTTAGAAATATTAAATTTTAGTGAAAATCAATAGTACCCATTTTATAGGATTTAAGTCAAGGAAATTAAGGATCTAATTATTTTATCCTTCATTCATATATTGAAGCAATTGTTAAACTTATTACAGAAAATGTTTAGGATTGCTCAGAATACTCCAAATTACTATTCTATTGTCTATTTTATATCCATTTAGCATCACTTCTGAAAGGAAAACTCTGTACAATAAATTAATTGCCATAATCTCTCTTCTTTTTTATTGGGTTTTGGATCACATCAGGGTCATTTTCCTCCTTCTGGAATTAAACATTCCTGACTGAGATACTCATTTTTGAACAATCAAGAGACATGAATTCAAAACACTTTATGTTTGTCTTCAGTAACTAGTGTTTAGTGAAAAATGAAAACTTAAAGATAAATGAATAAAGTACTGTATGATTCCATACAATATATAACATTCTTGACATGAGAAAATTGATGAAGTGGACAGCCAGTTAATGGTAATATAATTTAATGAAGACCCTTAAAGGAGTCATAGAACAGGAACCTGGAAAATATTGCTGTAGAACAAGTAGTCTGTAATATATTAATATCCTGGTGTTAATAGAATGTTAAAAGTTTACCAAATGTTATTACTGGAGAAATGTGCTAAAGTTATAATTTCTTACCATTTCATGCTGATTGTCTCAGATTTTACCATTGTGTTTAATGAATGTCTTACTAATTTTAAATTTTGTAAAGCCAAGGTAATTTTTAAGTAACAACAGTAATGACTGTCTAAAAATAAAACATCCTTAAATAAAGTCAACAATGAACTTTGATAATCCTAAGGAAGTTATAATAACCCTTGTATCACAGTATCATAAGAAGATGTTTGCTATCAATATAGAACATGGGTTTCTACATTCAGGTACCTTGTTTGTGTGAAAATACACGCTCACTAATTTCACTAGGGGACGAACTTTCACCATATCATGATGTCAAGTGGCAGATTGAGACTGAATGCTTCCATGGAGAGACATGCCTATCTAGAATATCCTGAAGGTTTGTGGGCTTTAGCTGGAAGAAAGTGGAAAAAGTACAGACGGGAGCATTTGTTGTGTTTCTAGACATCTACAAGGTCCACATGTCTCATGACTCCAGCTTTGACTTGGTCCATTATAGCAAGTTGTACCATGAAGCAAAACTAGGTCAGTCTTAGTCTCAAAATGGGAATCAACCTCACTCTCTTCTTCTCCCTCTCCTTTCCTCCTTCTTCCTCCTTCTTTTCTCCCTGCCTCTTTCTCCTCTTCTTGTCTTTGTCCCCCTGCTCTTCTTCCTTTTCTCTTTTCTTTTTCTCTCCTTTCTCTTTTCTTCTTCTCCTTCTTTCTCTTGCCCTCTTTCTCTTTTCTGTCACTGATATATATATATATATATATATATATATATATATACATATATATATGTATATATATGTATATATATATATATATATATAAATTCACTCTCACTAGTAAATATCTAGAAGCCAATTTGATGAGCAGAATGTGTCCATTTAATAAAAATTACATCAGCACTCCACTATTGCTTACGTCTTACCTATTGTCATGTTTCTTCCTGGTTTTCAGTACCAGACATAAATCTTCTTTTGGTGAGCAACACTTAAATCCAAATAGAAATTGTTGGTTTCCTCTCCAATGTAGTAATTCCCACTGAGTAAGTTTTGCCTAGCCTGTCTTCACAAAAGCATCTGGAATCCATGGGTGACTAAAATATTTGAAAATTTTTCCCTAGCAGTAGGCAGTGGAAAGCTAGTCATGGAAATATCTATCAAATTTCCAGTTTGTTTTCTCTATGTCCTATAGGCAATGCATGTAATCTCTTCAAACATAGCATCTTACCTTTTAGTTGTGGTGAGCAACCAACAGGAATGGCAATGTATTTGGGGGAAACATCATGTTTCTCCCTAACCAATAATTTGTAGGGGTGGTGATCTACCTTGACACTGAGATTTTTCTTAATAATCTATGTCTTATAAAGGCAGCTTTGTTCACCTATGCAGGTAGTTGAAAGAACATTTTCCAACCAACACTTCTGATTTATTGAAGTGGCTTTAAAAAAATGTTAGCAGTAAACAATGACTTATATACCAAAGTACATTAGAATGAATGACATAATTCAGGGGTTCTTATTTGCTTTATAAATCTTTCAAAGTCATGACTATTTGTGAGCATTGGTTCAACACAAATATAAACTTCATGGTCAATGATCCTGGTGGCTTCTCTCTGCTCAAGACACAGAATTCCCAAATTATGAAAAATTGAGTCCATTCACACACACACACACAATCTCTTCCAGAATCAGATACTGAGGGTTTAAAAGGAGTAAGGAATTGTCATCTTATTACCAATTTCATAAGGCTGTAAGCTTATTCTTAGGCTGTGTGATAGATGACTCTGCCCTTAGCTTGGGGACAAGTGGGTAGCTGAGTGTTTAGATTTAATCATTATATTGAATAAAACAACATATACCTTTAAATTAAAAAAAAACATAATTTCAGTAGCATCACTAGTAGCTGTCAAACCTGATTCCCTCACTTTTCGCAGGATGAAACTTTCAGAATTTGGCCCATGATTACACTGAACTTCAGTGCATGATTTTTGTGTAGATTGAATCTGTGTGCCTGGACACTTGCTTGTGTTTATATCAGAGGGAAGGTTAGGTCAAATATTTTTCTCAGTTGTCTAAGCCTGCAGTTACTGTTGGTAGAATAGCAAATATGTGAAAATAGTACCTTCTGCCATTCTGGTAGTATCACAATGGATTCAAATCATGATTCATTGTGACTTACCTATTAATACTAGGAAGTAGATTTAATGTAAGCTGATTAAAGTGATCGAGTTCCAAATGAAAACACAAGACAACTATGCACAGTCTGTTCTAGTGAGAACAGCAAAGCGCCCATGCTGGGGAACTGAGACTATTCTTTTAAAGCCAGAGTGGCATAAGTCTTTTCCTTCTTTCATGGCACAAGGGTTGTTTACTTGTTCTCAGTTACTACACTTCTTTTCATCCTTAGGTGACTATTTTTCAGAAACCAAGATATTCGCCAGAGTGTCTTATCTATTAAAACACTGTTATTTTGCATCAAATTCTAATGTTTTAGAATACTGTATTTGAAGTATGGGACTCCAAATGATGCTTTAGACCTTCATGTTGGTAACTTAGGTTGTTAATAGGAGTGGAAGTGAACTACAGATTTGTCTAACATGATTTTTATTATCTTAGATTTATACATGAGCTACCAAAAGAAAAGAAAAATGGGAAATCAAAAGTTGATCACATGAGAAAGATATTTTGTAACTCAGGGAATAGAAAAAAGATTCTGTAGTCACAAAGCATTATTTATTATAGCAAATGCTGTGTTTACTTCATGATCTAATAAAACTCTCACTCAAAACAGAAAATGTCTGCTTTTGTAGGTGGGTGGTCTGAAAGGTATTTCTTTGACATTGAGTCATTTAGGTCCTGTCTTTCTTTAACATAGTAAGTATGAAGTATTATCATTTCAATTATAGACTTATTTAAGAAAATGAAGTTCATACGTCTATTTTAAATAACAAAAACAAATTTACAAAATTTTAAAACATTCAAATAAAATTTCACAACTGTTTTTTCAACTCTCATTTAATTCTGTTAACTCCATACAGTTAAATATTGATGATATTGGAATTTGTTTTAGGTTTTGTGGACTGAATTTCCAAATTTCTTTTGTCTATACTTAGTTTCCCATTTTATTTACTTTGGTCTGAAGGACTTCTTTTCCTCTTCTTCTTCTTCTTCTTCTTCTTCTTCTTCTTCTTCTTCTTCTTCTTCTTCTTCTTCTTCTTCTTCTTCTTCTTCTTCTTTTTCTTCTTCTTCTTTTTCTTCTTCTTCTTTTTTTTAAGCATTTCCAGCATTTTAATGATATAGATTTTATACCGTGAATAATTTAAGCAATGTGTCCCCATCATAAATTTATAAAATGATAAAATTGGTTCTGGAATATGAATGGCTGGCATCTGTTTCTCTAATACAAAATATTGAATCACAACATTTGTCATCTCAAAGTACTTAATCTAAATTCTATACTATATATATTATATAATACATACATACATATATATATTGTATAGAAAGTGTTTAATTGCAGTTTGACATATTTATTTACTATAAAAGTATAAAACTAAGTTTTATTATTACTTTTAACACTACAACAGTGATTGACCATGAGATGCTTTCAACATTGTATAGAGAAAGCTATCATCCTGGCACTGTAGACAAACCATGAATCTCATTTAAAATTTAGAGCTGTAGTCTTCTTGTGCAATTCCCATTAGAAAAACAAGGCTATCAACATTATTAATTACACCTTCTGCATTGTCTCTCATTGTTTACATCATATTTTCTCCATATATATGTACATAATTTTCAGACCAGGATCATTTATATCACAAAAGGGAAAAGATTGATCTATTATCAGAATATTACATGGAAAATATTAGAAAAAACCTGGTTTCTTCTAGGTATTTGCAAATCCATAAGAAGGCTAATTAGAAAAGATACCACATATACAGAAGCTTTTGACTTTCCAAAAAGAGACCTGCAGGACTTACATACTGTGAGAGTGAAATGCTGACTCATAGATCAGAAAAACAAGTTGATACATGAAGTGGATTTTGAATCCATAACAATTCAGCAAAACAGCAGTTACAACTTCCAGGTTATTGTACTTCCTAATTGCTGTTCTTTGTTACATGAATTCTGAAATGTTTAGAAGATGTCATCATTACCCTTGGGTTTTTCTATTCAGGGTATTATTATTAAAAAATTGTGAAAAGCTCAGCTTGAAAACACTGCTATGATAATTAAAGTCATGCATGGTTAACGTTTAGAAACTTGTCCCTCACTAGCATACACCTGACAGGCAAATACATACTTAGAATTTTTTCAACGTTCCTTTGAAATGCAAGTTTATAAAAGTATAAAATAGTCTCTCTCTAGAAACAATTCATTTTCTTACATAATGTATACGAACTCTAAGCATAGACAGGGCATCAAGTGAAAGGATGGAGTTACCATCCCACAGCCAAAAACTCTGACCCAGAATTGTTCCTGTCTAAAAGAACCTCAAGGATAAAAATGGAGAAGAGACTGAGGGAAGTGAGCTTCAGTCACTGACCCAAATTAGGATCCAGCACAACAAGGGGAGGCTCCAAGGCTTGACACTATTACTGATGCTATGGTGTGCTTACAGCCAGGAGTCCAGCATGGCTGCCCTCTGAGAGGTCCAACAAGAAACTGAAAGACTCAGATGCAAATACTTACACTCAACCAATGGACAGAAGTTGGGGATCCCTGTGGTTGAATTAGGGGAAAGCTGGAAGAAGCTGAGGAGGAGGGTAACCCCATAGTTAGACCAACAATCTCAACTGACCTGGACCCTCAGGATCTCTCATACACTGAGCCACCAACCAGGGAACATACACTAGCTGATATGAGGCCCCAGCACCTATACAGCAGAGGACTGCCTGGTCTGGCCTCAGTGAGGGAAGATGCACTAAGTCCATAGACTTGAGGCCCCAGGGAGTAGTGAGGCTTGGTAGGGTGGGGTGGGGCAGGGTGGGGATATCCTCTTGGAGACAGGGGAGGAGGAACAGGATGAGGAAGTGTTGGAGAGCAGACCAGGAGGGGTATAACAACTATACTGTAAAAAAAGATTAAAGATCATTAAAAAACAAAGTATAGGGGCGGGGGAGGGGGGGCTGGAGAGATGGCTCAGAGGTTAAGAGCACTGACTGCTCTATCAAAGGTCCTGAGTTCAAATCCCAGCACCTACATAGTGGCTCACAAGCATCCGTAATGGGATCTGATGCCCTCTTCTGGGGATATCTACACTGAAGACAGCTACAGTGTACTTACATATAATAAATAAATAAATCTTTAAAAAAATAAAGTATATATAAACTAAACTCTAAAGATGCATCCAAATATATTAGGCTATTACATAAACACTAAATTATATGACATATACTGTAACAAAAGTTTTTTTTAAAAAATGACCACTTGAAAGATTTGTTCTATTCATAGAATTAAAGTGATTTTTAAAATGCTTTAGCATATATACTCATAAAATCTGTTAACACAATAGTAACATAAATATTTTAATGGAATAGTAAGAATAACCTGCTAACAGTTTACTGGGTAAAGCAACTTTCACTAATGTATGATGTTAAAATTGATGAATCTTAATAACCAGCACCTAAAGAATGCAGTAAGAATATCTTTTAAGATTATGTACTACTATGCCAAAAGTTGTTATAACCAATGTTAGACAGCAGGATGAAAAAAATTTTGTAGTTTGTCAGATAGAATTTGAAATTTCCACAAATTTTACAATGTTTAACAATTTAGTTTAACAACTGTTTCCAAAATATCTGTCCAAGAACACAAAAAACACATTTTCTTAATAGTAAATTGTAGTTTAAAATTAATAATTATAATACAATATTGTTTCTGTTGGGCAAAATGTAAAAACAAAAGTATCAAAATAATATGCTAAGCTGCAAACATTTGTTAGAAACACCCTTTAAAGGCCAAATGTGATTTTAAAAATTCCTTAAGAAATACTTTATAAATTGATGGTCTAAACAAAAGTTTTAGCTCCTTTCTACACATTATGATGCTTCCAGGCTGGGTCATACATAAGAATGACCACTAGGACCAGAGCTTATCTGTTGCCATTGCATCTATACTGGACACCAATATTCTGTTCGCAACCAAAACTTTCCTTTTGGCAATTGGATTAGACAGAATTTACAGGGTGGTGGAGGGGTTGGAGCATTTTTCTGTAGGAGAGAGTTCCCATTCACACACAAATAACATCTTGTTTATTCCTAGATGTGTGCGTGTGTATGAGAAAGGCAGCAGGAGAGATGGAACTCATTAGAAAAATCATAGAGATGATTAGAGTCACAGAGGCATTCAGGAACTGTCCTTTCAGCCCCCCTAACTGCCCCCCCCTGAGTTTCTGCTCTTCAGTTAGCTACATTTTAGTTCACATTAAGAATAGCAAACTCATACTTCTTTTAGATAAAAAGAAACATGTATAATGCAATCACATTTCGCCATGGTCAATCTTATCCAACGGGCTTCTTGATTGAGAGACAACCGGCAGATCTGACACATTTCTTGTCCTACTCTTTCTTCTTGTGGTGTTTGTTAGATTTTGTAAAGTTCATAGAAAAGTTAACACCCTGGTGATCTACAGCTTTCTGGCTTCCAGTCTTCACTCTGACCTATTTCTTCATCATAGGCGATTGATTGTTGAAACAGCGGGCCTCTGAGTGTGTGTTTGCATGGACTTCAAACCCTTCAAACTTTGCTGCTTGTAAAGTCAGACTGTTATGCTTAGATCCTTGTTGAACTTTTTTTGTTCTTTCTGGAGCACAGTATGAGGTGCCTTGCCCTTCTCAGGTTACCACCAACTCTGAAGGCTCTTCACAGCAGCATCCTTTCTGACTGAAGGTAAAATCTGAGCAATCAGATCACAATGTGAAGTGAAATTTATTTTTAAATTGTTTTCCTTCAAGCTTTTGTCCTATATCCATAGAGTTCTATGGACCTACAAGAGTCTATTTTGAGCACTTTTGCAATTTGAGTATCTTTTGCATAATTTCTTTTTTATTGGTTATTTTATTTTATTACATTTTACTTATTTATTTTCTTTTTTTATTAGATATATTTTTTATTTACATTTCAATTGATTGCCCCTTTCCTGGATCCCCCCTCCCCAAAAGTTCCATAAGCCCTCTTCCCTCCCCAGGTTCCCCAATCAACCACTTCCTGCTTCCGTGTCCTGGTATTCCTCTACACTGCTGCATTGAGCCTTTCCAGGACCAGGGGCCTCTCCTTCCTTCTTCTTGGGGATCATTTGATATGTGAATTGTTTTTTGGGTATTCCAAGCTTCTGGGCTAATATCCACTTATCAGTGAGTGCATACCATGTGTGTTCTTTTGTGATTGGGTCACCTTACACAGGATGACATTCTCCACTTCCACCCACTTGTCTAAGAATTTCATGAATTCATTGTTTTTATAAATGTTGTCCCCCTTCCCAGTTTCCCCTCCACAACCCCCATCCCCTCCTCCCTCCCCCTACATCTATGGTGGTGTTCTCTCACCTGCCCACCCACTCCTTCCTCAATGACCTATCATTTCCCTATCCTGGGTCATCAAGCCTCCACAGGACCAAGGGGCTCCCAGTGATGCCAAATAAGGCAATTCTACCTTAATGTCTTACTTAATGTCTTACTATGCTGAAATCATCTAACTTCCAGTATCCTCTTTTATCTCTCTGGATTCAATAGAATGCCTTTGAAGCATTCTGGGATTTGTGGGTGGTTGAGAGGGGTTCTTGTGAACTTTAAGCCCATTCAGGAACAAATAGATCCTTCTGGAATGTTTCATTTTTCTGTCCAATCTCACAGTCACTGTTAAATACACTCGTGCACACTGTGGGGAGCACAGATGGTGATGATTAGAGTTGTGATTCCAGAGCTAGGTTCACATGTAGCAGACAGAAATAAACTTTGCAACTTGTTTACTGGAAACAGACTTGACTGAAAAAACAAAGTCAATAGCAAAAACAGACTTTTCTCTTTTCCTTCCTTCCTTTCTCTCCCTTTCTCTTCCTTCCTTCTTTCCTTCCTTCCTTCCTTCCTTCCTTCCTTCCTTCCTTCCTTCCTTCCTTTCTCTCTCTCTCTCTCTCTCGCTCCCTTTCTTTTCCTCATTCATTCATGTTTTTAGTACTTTGCCTCACAAATAGTTCTGATCAGAGAGACAGGTCTTTTCGTTCTAAGAATCACTCAATTTTAAAGTCAGATGACTCAGTTACTGTCTCCTAAGATACATTTTTTTTAATCCTATATTAATTTGTTGGTTGTTCCTAGAATGAATTTTAGGTACTTTAATCTTAGGTTATGTCTCTACTTGAAGGAAGATTTTGTATGTTTTGTAATTTATAACTGAAAAAAAAATCCCCATTGCTTTTCTTGCATGACTAAAAGGCTTTTTGGTAGCATATTTCATATTTTATAGGGAACACTATGTATCAGCATATCTGGCTCAACAATACTAACCATCTGATACCTTTTCTGTCCCCTGTCCTCTGCTTCTTCTATAATACTGAACTCAGAAGTAACCATTGCATCTGTTCACTCAGCCTGGTAACTGGTAGGCAGCAGAACTGCTTATACGTGCCTTCTCTGGCATGATGGCTGTGTTCAGAACTGGATGGATTGTTCTCATGGTGCATGCTTTTTTCACTGCTGTAGGCGTTTTCCTGTGTGAGGAGCTTGAGGTTTAGGTGGAAAAGAAATAATTCCTTGGCTTAAAAGAAGTCCCATGACAAACTGAAAAGACTCATATGGATGGGTTAAGTCATAGCTGTTTAAAACATAGGGCTGGGCCCTGAGTAAATATGCAATATGAGTCAATGAGCAGGCCAAAGTCCATTCCTGGTGGCCACTCCTCCTTTGTGAGCCTCCCTTGGAACAGACAGGCAAGAGCTGCTTCCCCATTCTGAATACAAAATGAAAGATATGTCTTAAGACCTGGTAAAGAAGGGATTGGGTGAAGAACTCTTGGAGGAGGGACTGGGAAGGGGTACATGTAGAATATAAATAAATAAAACAATTTTTAAAAAGATTGGGTAAGGAATGGTGATACTGGGTAATAAATATCATTAAACAATATATTTTCATGAAGACCCTGAATCCATTTTAATCGAATATGTATCTATAACCTACATTATTAGATACTAACTAAAGGGACTTAGAGTCCTTCTCAAATTTTAAGGCATTGTTTATTGCAGGGAATTTCAGGATCTCATTAAAACACAGATCCTAGGTTTACACTGGGACCTGGGTATCCTGAATTTCTAATAAGATCTCAGAAGAGACCAATAGCACAGGTATTTGTACACAGACCAGAAGTTTATGTTATAAGTATAAAACAGCACTAGAAATTAAATTAAAAATTAAAACTTTATGGATAACTTAATCAAATTTGAAAGAAATCAAAACACCAGCAATTCCAAGAGGCTCAATATATCTGAAGTCTACATTGACATGTATGGACATGCACACATGTTTGTAGTATCCTGAATCATTTCCTTAAGACTATTGACAAAGAAGCAAGCACTAGAATAGGACAAAATGTATGCAGGGCTTTCAACTTAAAACTCAGAGTGACAATAAGCTAACCCTAAAGAAAAATGAGGACAGCTAAAGTGCTGATATTTTACTGTAAATGGAGATTTGTTTTTAGCATATATTTGTGAAAAAATGACTTAATTCACTAAGATATAATCCTCTTTCTTTTTTTTTTTTTTGCAATACAGAAATTTTATTTGTGTCTGCACTAAGGTATAAAAGATACTGTGATACTACAATTTGAATTTGAAAAATATATTATGTACAAATTAGGGTAGAATGCTTATTTTAACAGTACAGAAAGTATTAAATCATGTTGGGCTTACTTATGAATCAAAATTTAAATATGTATATTCATAACAATATATACATGTATTACATGAGTGCTTTTCCCCCTGTCTTATTAGTTCCATCTTTTTTTTTCTTTTTTTTATTTTCTAAGGTTTTTTTTTATTTACATTCAAAATCATTTCCCCTTTCCCGTTTCCTCCCTCCCCGAAAGTCCCATAAGCCCCCTTCCCTCCCTCTTTTCCACATTCAACCCCTTCTTGCTTCTCTGTCTTGGCATTCCCCTACATCCAGTCTTTCCAGGACCAGGGGTCTCTCCTTCCATCTTCTTGGAACTCTATTGATATGCGAATTGTGTCTAGGGTATTCCAAGATTCTGGGTTAATATCCCCTTATCAGTGACTGCATACCATGTGTATTCTTTTGTGATTGGGTTACCTTAGTTCCGTCTTTTAAAAGCTTCTTTTGAAGACCTTTGTCCTGTTGTAGGAGAGCCAATTGCTCTCTGTAGTGCCAGTCTGTAGTGTTACTTTCACAAGATACCCTTTGTGCTTCTGTGTGCACTGTAATAAAGTCAAAGTTCACTTTACATTATACTGTGGTGTTTTAAGTTTAACCCTTGTTACACAGAACCTGATTTTTCCTCCTTCTATTCCTTCTGTACCAGACTGCTGCAAAAATGAGTACCTCAGAAGATGTTTGGAGAAAAGATCTGAAGGTGATCAATGGCTACCCCATAACCTATGCTTTTGCGCATGATTGGGACAAGATTGAAGAGTTTCAGAGCAGACCAGATGACATTGTAATAATCACTTACCCTAAATCAGGTGAGTCCTGTGTCCTGAATAATCCAGGTCTAACCTGCCCTTTTTTGTCTTACATTTTTCTTTTATTCACGTGTATGTGTGCAGCTGTTTGTATGTGGGGAACAAGGGTATGTGTGTGAGTGGCCTCAGAAGTGAGAGGAATCCTATCCTCAGAGCTGGTATGGGGACTGGTGGGGGGGATGTGTTAAAATTTAGAGGGAGGAAGGGGAGGGGCAAATGGTGTTAAGATATTTTAATCTGAAAATGTATCTATTTTTTTAAAAAAAATTACAAAAACGCCTCATTTCTACATGTGTGAGTTTCTCAAAGTGTAAATCATTAAATAATAACCAAATGATTAAGACAAAGAAACTGATCGTACCTTCTGTTATAGGTACTACTTGGCTTAGTGAAATTGTAGACATGGTCCTCAATAATGGAAATGTTGAAAAATGTAAGCGAGATGTTATTACCTCTAAAGTTCCAATGTTGGAATTGAGAATTCCTGGAGCAAGAATATCAGGTAAGATTAGATCCCTGTGTAATTGTTGGCATCCACAATAGTGTCTTGGTTTGGTAACTGTATATGGGATGGATCCCCAGGTGGGGCAGTCTCTGGATATCCTTTCCTTCAGTCTCTGTCTTTATAAAGTTACAATATTTGTGTATATTCCTTGATGAGAAGATGCATATTTTACTAATAATTCTATAACTACAGTGAATAATTCTTTATAATTATGCAAACATCTGTGCTCTGTTTCTTTATTCTTTATTCTAATTTTTTTCTGATTTGAAATTACAGATAGGGCAATGTTAGGTGAGAATACTCATGCAAGAATTACAATCACACTGTAGTTATAGAATTATTAGTAAAATATGCATTTTCTCATCAAGGAATATACACAGATATTGTAACATTAGAAAGTAAGTTAACTTAATATCAATTCTACTATTCTCACAGAGCCAAAGAATAAAACTGTATGAGATATAATCATAAGAAAGATTGCCTTAGATGACACGTTCAATTCTAGCTCCAAATAATTAAGGACCAAAGTTGTGCAGCTGTTTTGGGCAAACATAATGTAGGAATATGAAGCATCCAAGTGTTAATGGATTGATGCATAAAAACCCTTAGGGCAGCACATGGACTAAAGCAACAGTGGAGAAAAAAGGAAGGTATGGGGTGTGAAGCAACTTGAAATCATATAGTGTAGGATTAAATATGTAAATGCAAAATGCTTAAAAGTTTCTTTAATTTTATTCTAAATATAGTAGGGAAGATGTTGAATGGATTTAGGCATGTGGGAGTCATTGAGTGGCATCTTTGTTGTTTGAAATACAAAGGCTACACAGGTGGCTATGTAAGGTTGAATTTGTAATGCTAGAAATATACATAAGATTGATTGTCTGACAGATCGCCTAAGAAGTATGAGGAAGGGAAGAATGAAGGGTGAGTCCAGAAGTTTATTTAGGTCAACCAAATGTTCTATGAAGCCAGGGGTTTATTTGGTGACTTGGGGAGGATGTATCTGGGTAAGGTTATTAACCATTCTGTATAAAATGTTAGATTTCAGGTATTGGATATTTTAAATAATGTTGAAAGATATTCATTTGGCAACTTTCAGCATAATTAGCCCTTGGAAACAAGGCTGTTGAACAACAAAAGTATCATAATAATCATATAATAATCAAAATATAATGGTTATCCATAAACCTACCATCATGAAGAGATTTAGATAGTGGAAATAATAAAAATCTTAAAGCTAGGAGGGACTGGAAAAACCTGGTCATGCAAACAACTATAAAATGTCATTTTAAGTAAACCTGCTGGGAACCTAGAGAAGAGAAGAATGGGAATCACCCTTCCCGTGCTTCAATTTAAACAGCAGAGTATAACTCCCTTACTCCCCTGGAGGGGGCTCATAGCAAGAAGGTTTGTAACTTCTGGAGGAAGGGTCCTTAGTTGCTGTCTAAAGTAGAGGTAAAATAAAAACTTGAAAATTAACAATAACTTTAATACCACAGAAAATATAAAACCAAATAGTGTAAATATGGGAGTATGGGATTACTGCTGAAGGCAGGGTTAATGGTAGAGTTGATTGTCGTAGAGACGTCTATTGATGTTTAACCAAGAGATGAAAATGGTACTTGGATCTACTCTAGAGCCAATTGTGGATACCTGTGACACCCTGATAAACTCCTAAAGGTCATATTCATGATCTAAAAGACTTAGTTAAACAACCTCACCTGGAAAAATGATTCTGAAACAGAGGAAAATGAGAAATATTTTATGAAATCTGAAACAGGGACAAGGAAAAATAGGCATGGGAAAGACAGCCTAGAAATAACAGAGGGAAACTCATGCCTAAAGAAGATTACAACTTTCATTTCTCTGTACTGGGAAACATGGCTGCTGCTACCAATTTGGAGACTTGAGATCTGATGTAGAATTTTCTATTTTTAGTTAATATCTTCTGATAAATCCAGGTCATCCAACCTCTAATTACATTTAAAATTCAGACCATAAAACATTTGATGTGGAATAAGTTTATCCCAAGGATTTAAAAAGAGACCCAAAAGAAAAAAATATCTGTTATTTAGCTAAAACTCAAATTTAACTAATTGCCTTAGATTTTTATTTGATTTTCATGACCTTATTTCTACTGTTATAAAAGGGCTGTGTTTTATATTTGTCATGACCATGGAGTTCAGTCAACAAGATACTCACTAGTAAATAACATAAATTATATTCCTGTTCTGAGAGAATTTCCATTCTATTATATACTACATGTTGTATATTATATTATCATATATATGTTGTATATTATATTATCATATATATATATGTATATGGATCGAGTGCATTTCTTTTGTGAAAAGTTGCCTATAAAGAATAGGCTGCCATGGACATGTCTAAATAGTCCAAGCTGGCCTTGAATTTTAAGATTCTCATGCCTCAGCCTCTTTAGTATTGGGATGAAAATTTTGAGCCACAATGACAAAAAATATGCAGTGTTACATACAAGTAAGTGTTATACAGAACACGGGCAGTGGATGTTGTATTATAAACTATTACAAACAATTAAAAAATAAATGATTAAAAAAAAGAGATCATTTGGAGTTGATTATTCAAATGTAAGGGTTTTTCAGGAAAATACACTCCTGTGCTGAAAACAACAAGAATATGTTCTATTAACAAGCAACTTAAAGATCAAAATAGTTCTAAGTGATATTGAAATTCAAGTATACATAAGACTTTAAGATTTGAATGAAAGACATGATAGAAACACGTGTGATAAAATTCTGAAGAAATAGATCCGATATAATTCCAAGTTACTAAGTAGCATTTTATTCCTCATTTTTTGGACTAAAGAAAATAACACATGACTCACAAATAATTTAAAAATATCTCACAAGGAGTAAATGATAGTAGATATTTTAACACACTTAGGTAAGTGTGCAACAGTACACTGCTACCTGCCTACTGATGCTACCTCCTGGAATTCTGAAAAGATGACCGTAGTTGATTTAAAATTCACCTGCATTTAATATTGATCAAAAAATGGAAAAATTCATTGGAAGACAGTGAGATAACTCAGCAGGAAAAGGTAATTTTGCATACGTACAATAATCTGGAACCCACAGTGAAATAAAAGGTGGACCTTCCAAAGTTGTCCTGACTTCCACAAGAGTGCTGTGGCAGATATACAGATCTAACACACACACACACACACACACACGTACACATGCACACAAACATGGACATGCACACATGCATAGTAAAATAGCATTTACAAATATTTGTGGGAAAGATGAAGAAATCTAAGCTTCTTTGATACTCTGATTTTTCTCTGTTTTAAATTGAAATTCCCAGGTCTTGAACTCTTGAAGAAAACTCCATCACCTCGGGTGATAAAGACACATCTTCCAATCGATCTACTCCCAAAATCCTTCTGGGAGAACAACTGCAAGGTACATTGTGGACTATAGGCCAAGCTTCCAGTTGATCCTGGCCCATTTATCTTTTTTTTTTCATTTGGACTTGTATTTTTTTTATTAGATATATTCTTTATTTACATTTCAGATGCTGTCCCCTTTCCTAGTTCCCCTCTCCCCTGAAAATCCCATAAGCTATCTCCCCTTCCCCAATCATCCCTCCCCTACTTCCCTGTCCTAGTATTCCTCTACACTACAGCATCAACTTTTTCCAGGATCAAGAGTCTTTACTCCCGTTGATGTCTAACAAGATCATCCTCTGTTGCCTATGAGTCTGGAGCCATGGGTAACTCCATGTGTACTCTTTGGTTGATGATTTTGTCCTTGGGAGCTCTGGGAGTACTGGGTGACTCATATTTTTGTTCCTCCTGTGGTGCTGAAAACCCCTTTAGCTCCTTGGGTCCTTTCTCTAGCTCCCCCATTGGGGACCCTGTGCTCAGTTCAATGGCTAGCTGATAGTGTCCCCCTCAGTATTTGTCATGCACTAGCAGAGACTTCCAGGTGATAGCTATATCCTGCTCCGGTCAGCCAACACTTGTGGGTATTCACAATAGTGTCTGGGTTTTGTAACTGTATATGGGATTGATCCTTGGGTGGGGTAGTCTATGGATGGTCTTTCCCTCAAACTCTACTCCACCCTTTGTCTCTGTATCTCTTTCTGTGGATATTTTGTTCCCCATTCTACAAAGGACCCAAGTATCCATGCTTTGTTCTTCCTCCTTCTTGGTTATTCTTTGATATATAAAATGTGTCTTGGGTATTCCATACTTCTGGGCTAATATCAGCTTATCGGTGAGTACATACCATATGTGTTCTTTGTGATTGGGTTACCTCACTCAGGATGATATTTTTCAGTTTCATCCACTTGTCTAAGAATTGCATGAATTCATTGTTTTTAATGGCTGAATAGTGTATATATACCACATTTTCTGTATCCATTCCTGTGTTGAGGGACATCTTGGTTCTTTCCAGCTCCTGGCTATTATAAATAGGGCTGCTATGAACATAGTAGAACATATGTCCTTATTATATGCTGGAGAATCCTCTGGGTATATGCCCAGGAGTGGTATAGCAGGGTCCTCCAGTAGTATTATGCCAAGGTTTCTGTGGAACCACCAAAATGATTTCCAGAGTGGTTGTAACAGCTTGTAATCCCACCAGCAGTGGAGGAGTGTTCCTTTTCCTCCACATCCTTGCCAGCACCTGCTGTCTCCTGAGTTTTTGATCTTAGTCATTCTGACTGGTGTGAGGTGAAATCTCAGGGTTGTTTTGATTTGTATTTCCCTGATGACTAAGGATGTTGAAAATTTCTTTAGGTACTTCTCAGCCATTCAATATTCCCCAGGTGAAAAATCTTTGTTTAGCTCTATACCCCATTTTTTAATAGGGCTATTTGGTTCTCTGGAGTCTAACTTGTTGAGTTCTTTGTATATATTGAATATTAGCTCTCTGATGGATGTAGGGTTGGTAAAGATCTTTTCCCAATTTGTTGGTTGCTGTTTTGTCCTTTTGAAAGTGTCCTTTGCCTTACAGAAACTATGTAATTTTATGGAGTCCCATTTGTCAATTCTTGATCTTAGGGCATAGACCACTGGTGTTCTGTTCAGGAAATTTTCCCCTGTGCCCATGTGTTCAAGGCTCTTCCCCAGTTTCTTTTCTATTAGTTTCAGTGTGTCTTATTTTATGTGGAGGTCCTTGATCCACTTGGACTTCAGCTTCATACAAAGAGATAAGAATGGATCAATTTGCATTCTTCTATTTATCTATTCTTGGGTGTGAGAAGTAGTCTAGAAAGTGCTTGATTTTTTTTTCTCTCTCTTCCCATTTTTCTCCCCTCCTCATCTCTCCTTTATCCTCACCTCATCCCTTCTTGTCCCTTTCCTGGTCGCCTCTTCTCTCCTCTCCCCTGGTTCCATTTCATTTGTTTGAGACCAAGTATCAATATACATATTCCAGGCTGGCCTTGATATTGATATTACCCTCCTAATCTTCTTTCTCCAGTCCCCCAAATTCTACAATAATAGGTATTCAAGATCAAGTGTGGGGAGGCACAGAGAAATGACAAGATGGCATTCTATAACTGGCAGGGAGGGGAGGTCAGAAGCATTTCATGACCTAGGATAGGGGAAGAGCCCAAGAACCAAATGGAGTGACCTTAGTTGGGACTCACAGCATTGAGGATATGGAACATGAAAAGGCCATCCCCTGTAGCCAGGCAGAAACTCCAATAGAGTGATAGGAACACAAACCCACCCACAAACATTTGACCCTAAATTTATTTTGTCTACAAGAAATTTAGGAATGGGAAATGGAACAGAGACTGAGGGAATGGACAACCAATAACCAGCCCAACTAGAGACCCATCTTATGGGCAAGTACCAATCTCTAACACTATTAGTGATACTCTGTTATGCCTGCAGATGGGAGACTAGCATGGATATCTTCTGAGGTGCTCACTCAGCAGCTGACTTGGACAGACACACTCAGCTAAACAGTGGGTTGAGCTACAGGACTCTTATGGAAGAATAGGAGGCGAGATTCAAGAATAGGAGTGAGATTCAAGCATCCTCACTTGGACTTTCTTATTTAGCTTCTTTGGGTCTGTGGAGTGGAGTGTGGGTATCCTGTATTTTATAGGATAATAATCAATAAATAATATAGGATAATTATCCTATATTATCCACTTATAACTGACTACATACCATGCATGTCCTTTTTTATCTGGGCTACCTCCCTCAGAATGATATTCTCAAGTTCCATCCATTTGTCTAAAAAATTCATGATGTCTTTGACAGTAACTCTGCTATGTGAATTATCTAGGTCTCCTTACTTGAGTTTATATAAAGAATTTGGTGTGCATAAGATAAAAACAAAGTGTAGTCATGCTTATATATGAAAGTATCATCTTTGTATGGTAACCAAAACCTTAAGAAGTTCATGAGAAGAGATTCTACATTAGAAGTGCTGCTAGTAGTTGATGAAAACAGATGCAGAGACTCACAGCCAAACATTAGGCATAGTTTGTGCATCTTATAGAAGAATAGTGGGAAAGATTGAAAGAGTGAGAGGGGTCCCTACAGGAAGACCTACAGAATCCCCACTAACCTGGGCACACGGGGCTCACAGAGACTTAACCACCAAACAAAGAGGTAGAATGGACTGGATCTAGCTCCCCCCCACACACACATATGTAGCAGCTGTGCAGCTTGGTCTCCTAACCATTGGAGCAGAAGCTGGAGGTGACTTGGACTTGGATTCTGTTGCCTGACTTTGGATCCCTTTTCCTATAGCTGGACTGCCTTGTCTGGCCTCAGTGGAAAAGCATGTACTTAGTCCTGATGAGCCTTGATTCTCCATGGTGGGTTGGGAGAAGGAAATGGGGGAATAAAGTAGGAGAGAAGGGGAGATGCTGTAGGAAAAGGAGAGAGAGAAAGACAGAGACAGAGAAATAGATAAACAGAGAGAGGCAGAGAGACACAGAAAAAGACAGAGAGACAGAAAGACAGAGAGAGAAAGAGACAGAAAGGAGACTGAGGAGGAAGCTCTGGGAAGCAAGCCAATAAGCAGTGTACAGTGTACCTTTATCATCTTTGTTTTAGTTCTTTCCTTGGCTTCCTCTGATAATTATAACATGTAAGTCAAATAAACTCATTCCTTCACAAGAAGAAGGAGAAGGAGGTGAAGGAAGAGAAGGAGGTGGTGGTAGTGATAGTGGAGGAGGAAGAGGGAGAGCAGGAAGAGGAGGAGAAGTACTGATAGAGGAGCACTATCATCCACAATTTCTAGAAGAAAAAAGTATTTTGCTGTTTTATTAACTTATAATGATATTTTTCTATTAATAATGCATCACCTTTTGCTTTTCTTCCTTTCTCATGTAGATAATTTACCTTGCTCGAAATGGTAAGGATGTTGCTGTCTCTTATTATCATTTTGATCTAATGAATAATGTTCAACCATTTCCTGGCACCTGGGAAGAATATCTGGAGAAATTCCTAGCTGGAAATGGTAGGTAGGTAGGCCTAAACCTTAGCTTTAAAATATTAAGTAGTTTGTAATTTAAAATATTGCAAAATTTAAATAATTGAGTTTCTTTTCATGATTTTTAAAGTCAGAACATTTATGTTTTGTACAATTTAATATATTAATTTCCATTGTAGGAAAGTATATTTAAGTTTTTACCATAAAATTCAACTTGAAAGTAAAATAATCACTGGCATATGAACACATTCCTTGTGTTAGAAGTCCCTCTTAATGATTTGCTCATCATTAGATAGATCTAGTATACATGCTATTCCTGCAATATTTAGATTCTAATTCTGTTATGTAATGATTCTTCCATGGGCATCGGCATGACTCAGTGGCAGCCAATCTATTCATACTTGGAATATTCTCTTTGTAATGTATGTTTGAAAAGTTGATTGTACATCTATTATTGACTAATTTTACCTTCTTGGAAACTTATCCTATAGTCTCAGCTTCTTTGATTACTAAAATCCATAAAATGTCTTTGCAATTGACTTATCACACAAAAAAAAGACTTAATCTGATGAACACTTAAGAAAGTACTATTTTTTTCTATTTTAGTGGCCTATGGTTCATGGTTCGATCATGTTAAGAGTTGGTGGGAAAAGAGGGAAGGGCATCCATTGATTTACTTATACTATGAAGACTTGAAACAGGTAACATATTATATATTTATTCTTAAAAATGTGTATACTGTGTCATAGGAAAATCATAAAGTTTTATTTTTTGAGTTAAATTTGTAATCCAAAATGAAATGGCTGTTTTCCTATTACCCATGTCTCTTATCTGCAAGTTTATCAGATCAGTAGCCACTTTGCAAATGTGAAATCATTTATATTTCTTCTTTTTCTTGGAGACCTCAGAACATGTCTCATGTTTTATCTCAAATAACCTGAAAATTTCCACTATATCCAAGTTGTAGTTAGTTTGCAGGTCAAAGGAGAATCTAAATTACCCCAATTCTTAGTGAAGTCCTATGTTATTGTTGGAAAATTTTAGCTGATTAATTTCTTCATTAAGTTAATGTGATTTATTCAAAGTGATATATTCTGATTGAAGCATGGACCAGCCCAAGGAGTTCTTGAGGAATATCTAAACATTTTTTAATCCCCCTTGAAACCTGTTACATACATTATTCTAAGTAGGCAGGATTTTGCTTTCTATACTATTATATAGATACTTTTAGACAATTTCATATATGTATATACACACATACACACATACATACATGCACACACGTGTGTGTATATATGTATATATGTACATATATATGTATATATATACAGAGACACATAGTGTTGATCTTGTTTATTGAGAATGTGTTGCAAAGGAAGACTCAATGAACTCTTCTTTATAATCTTACAGACACTGCATTCTCCACTTCCTGAAAATATTACCAAAACTTCCCTTACTGCAAGGTCTCTTGCCAATAAATACATGTATGTGTGTATATATATATGTGCATACATAGTTAATAATGTTTTAAAATGTCATTGTTTCACTATATAATAAAATATAGTGCAATCTCTTCATGAAAATGTTCTGGAATGTTATTATTTTCCCTAAATCATTTATATATTTTTTTACAATTTATAATTATAATTATAATTTATAATTTTGTCATTTATATGAACTCCTCAAACCTAATTCTAACCACTTCTCTCTCTTTTTTTAACCCTTTTGGAAAACATTTCAAAATTCTATATTAAGAATTTAAGCTGTTTCTTCTCCCGGGACTTGACACCAACATCTCAATAGATGGTACAGTTTGTTAAATTCTAAATCACATCTCTGAATTTTAGCTTCAATGTTATTTCTTTTCAAAATCTTTTTGATATATCAATGAAGATTTAATTGTTTACCTTAAAGTTATAAACATTAAATCATGTTATGGTACAAACTAAAATGAGAAGATGAATTTTGATTAATTTTTATAGCTATGTTTGAGTGTTTCTGTCTGTGTACCTGAGTGCACAAGGTCTCAGAGACCAGTGGAACCTGGTCCCGAGTAGTAAGCTACCCTGTGCAGAGACTAGGAGTCAAACTTGAGGTCTCTGGAAGAGCAGTGTGGACTTTTAACCACTGAGCTGTTGCCCGAGCTCATTATTTTCTTCATTGAATTAGTGCCTTTCTGTGTAACATAGCAGACCTTGAATTTGTCCTCTCTTTTCTTCAACCTCCTGAATACCATAAGCCTCAACCATAAGAGCAGAATAATAAAAGTTGCATCATTTTGTAAATTATGTGAGTGGTTTTCATGTTTTTTATTTCCATGCATTTATCATTTAATTCACTGAAAGAACCCTAAGAAAGAAATCAAGAAGATTGCCAGCTTTCTAGACAAGATCTTGGATGAAGAAACTGTGGACAGGATCATCCATCACACCTCCTTTGAAATGATGAAGGAAAACCCCCTGGTCAATTACACCCATCTGCCCACAGCAATAATGGATCACAACAAGTCCTCTTTCATGAGAAAAGGTAAAACCTTGCTTACTTTGTATCTATCGCTCGCCTTTACTTTCTTGTGAAAAAACAGTTCTGACTTTTACTGTTTTATTTAACTTTTTAAAGCTTCCGTTCTTCACAGGAAATCAATGAAAACTAAAAATATTTACAGTCAAAGTTTCTTCATTGGATTCAATCTTACATAGAAGAATAGTGTGCATAGTTACTAATGTTTCAATAAATAAATAAAGCCTTTCTCATTTGCTACTCTAAATGAAACTGACTTTTACAATTACTATGTAATTTCTTGTTCATCATTCTACCCCATTCTACAAAATAGCCTAGACTCTCTTCTTTTCTCAATGGCAGTTTACTTAGCAAAATGCATCTTCTTTATAGCCTAAAATCATTTAAAAGATAAGTATCATTTTTGTAAACACATCTCACCAAAACGAAGTTTCTCTTATTTATGGAAAATTTTTCCTACTTACACATACTATCTAAATTACTGGAAGCAGGGTCCAAATTTAACTTAAAAGACCGCAGAATTTACTGTTGAAATTATTTGTTTACATTGAAGTAAATCATATTTATTGAGACTTCTTATTCATAGTCTACTTCAGTAATAATAAATCAACACTTATCATAGATTAGTAACAAATAAATTGAAAGTTTTCTTCTTACTAATGTCACCTTCTATTCTGATTATTATTTATTGGAATAGAGAAAGAGGAATAGGATCCCCTTTAGTTTTGGACAAAAATAAAACCAAGTGTCTGTGTAAACATAGATATATAATAAAACAATTTGGAAATGCATTATATTATGATATTTTAAAAATAATTTTAATTAGCAAGTATTAAATTTATATGGAACACACTGCATTGGTCTTCAAGATAATTTATAACATAATATAACAAGGAATTTAAAAAGTAATATCTTTTATTAAAGTAGTTCAAATCAGTCATGTCATTGAATATAATTTCCCAAAGAATTTAATTCCAGTCATATGAAGATGGATATAATCTGCTGTTAGCTCAAAGACTGATGAGTCCCATTTCTTTATTTGATGTTTTGTGCTGTGCAGCTTCATCATTGAAGAAAACATGCTGACATAAAAATTATGAAGTATTTATATCTCCTGTACAGGAAGAAAATTGTATGCACTGTGGTTAGACTGATCCAAACTTTATCTAGGCTATAGTTATTTCTAAATCAATAATATAAAATACATCAATTATCCAGTCAACCTTCTACTTGCAACATTGACAATATAAATTTGTAATTTAATTACAAATTGTAAAATATAACAACTGTGGTAAAATATTTGGAAAAATACTATATGGAATAATACATAAGAATTTAAAATCCTTTAACCAGAAATTATGCATAAATATAAAATATTGGTGACAATTGTCTAGATTCATTTATTCATCCACTCACTCAATAGGATGAGTGTCTATTCAATAATTCATATATAGTACAGGTTCCCCTTGAATACCTGCATGAAGCACTTGTTCCTTGAAATATTCAAAGTCTACTTCTTGTCTCAAAATGGCTCGGATTTCTTATTTATATGTTTGGTTTTAATGTTATTCTCATCTAAATTATAATTAATGTTGAAATCTTGTGAATTAGGGGACAAGTATCTTCCGATGAGGAAAGAATTCTCATTTGTAAATTCCAGGAAATTAGACTCATCTGCTTCCTATTTGATATCTCTACTAGACAATAAACAGTTAACTTTTTTCCAGACTATAACTGAGAACAGAAAATGTCTTCTTACCACTGAACATTAACTATAATTCCATGATCCAGGATGGTGGGAAAAAATATAACATCTCTCCTATGAAATCATATACCCACTGAGAACTTAGATAAGAAAATCATCTCTCTCAAAATAACTCTTGAAATATGAACTCTGTGCTTAGTTATAAGCCACCTTTTCAGTGATAATATTTTAAATGATGCTATAAAACAGTCATATTTATTCTATATGCTATTATTTCTAAAGACCCATCAGACACCTTTGTATCAATATAAATGTATGTGCATATATATTATATCACCTTAGTTCCAAACTAAGATCAAACTAGTAACACTTTTCTTTTGTCTTTCATATTAGAAATTATCTTTGAAGCAAATGTGTTTTTTTTCAACTTCATTCCTTAAGTATCCAGTCTTTCCATGGGGTATATTAGTTTTTTCTTTGTAATCCATGTGTTATTGTTTTAGGTGTTGTCGGGGACTGGAAAAATTACTTCACAGTGGCCCAAAATGAGAAATTTGATGCTATATATAAGAAGAAACTGTCTGGAACAGCACTTGAATTCTGCACAGACATTCAGAGTTCCTAATCTGCAACTTGAATATATGAGTTCTTGAAATAGTAACTTGGCACAGAAATCAAATAGATTCATGAGGAAAAAATAAATGTGTTTAAAAATGCTGATTAAATATATCCGACATATTCCTCAGCAGGTAATATTTCAAGTTATCTAGAGCCAAGGTCTTTTGTTATCTTATTTTTCAAAGGGTATGTCTTAAGATTCCTAGGTGATTACTAAATTGAATAAATAATTTTTTGTGATTTTTGAAAAAAAAGAACAAGTTGGGCTGAGTTTATCATAATTTGGACTGTAATTTGTTTCAGGATATGAAACTTACATTCATGTTCTTGAGAAACATATTTCACAGAAGCCTGTACTTTCACACTCCATCTCCCATGTAGTAGTACTTAAAGAAAGTACTTAGAGATTACTAAGTACTACTTAGAGTTGTGTTTCCTTTGCTATTGAAACAGTCTGAAAGTTTGCACATGGTCTGCATTTTCTACACTTGCTCTAGTTTCCCTCTCCTCAGTATCTGACCCAGGACATTTTGTTCCCTGGCTATATCCAGGTTTTCATGCTGTTCTGTGAGTTATCAATCATCCTTCTACTGTGGTTCTTCAATAATGTTATTTCACATTCCAGATCAAGTAGCTGAGACTTGGAAACATTTTTCTATATTTTATCTTATTTCCAAAAAATGAAAGATTTACAATTATGTTTAAAACTCTTTCCTTGAGCTAGGAGCTTATCTCTGAGAGACTACTCAGGGGCTGTAATCAATCTCTGTCTCTCCCACCTCCATAGATCTCTCAACTGATCCTTTTGAATTTACTGGAAGAAACTCTTGGGTGCTGATCATCTTACCTGTGCTTAAGTGGGTTTGGATCCATCAATAGTGCTTTCATTTCACAAGGTGAAATTATCACTGCAGCTGAAATTGTCCTAACCTAGTGCCCTAGCGAGAATTTCTAGACTGAGACTCATCAGTCCTATCCACAGAAAGCAGAAGGGAGGATACACAAAAGGGCCATATGGGCATATGCTTTTATGGATAATTTGTTCCAGATTTAGTAGCAGATATGTTAAAAATATTTTCCTGTATTTTGTCTCATTTCTAAGTCTCTGAGAAATAGAAGACTTACATTATTTTGTTTAGAACTCTTCCCTTGAGCTGGGAGTTTATCTCTTAGAGCCTACTCAACCCCTGCCCCAGCTATGTCTTGGACATGGCTATGCATAACTATGTGTGAAAATGTTTTCTGTCTGTAGGTAATTTCAACTTAGGTAAAATTGCATCCAAAACTGTCTCCAAACTAAAGCTGTTGATGGGCTCTGGATTTCTCCTTTACCTGTTCAAAGGATGGAGGCCTCATTTACAATGTAAACACACCCTCAACCATAGCTGAGATGGGAAGTAGTTAAAGAATTTTTATTTTTACAAGAGAATCTTAGCTACAACAGGTTCTTGTTTCAACTTCAGCAAAGAAAGTCGTCCAGAACAAGTGCAAACTCCTAGAAAATATATCTCTCTGCTGCTTCATAACATGGTTTATAATTTTTTCAAGTTATGAAGCATGTATCCCAATGCTTGGAAATATCTTGTAGAAGTTAATATAAAATATTTCAGGTATGAAAATAGAATTCCACTTGGAGAATATTCTCAGAAAAAAAAAAAAAGCTAATGTAGGCATATACCTGTTTGCCTTATTATCATTAATGTGACCCAGAATCTGACATAACATCAAGTTATTGGAAAAATAATGAGCATCTGTGACCTAGACTAATTTTGTTGTAATGGATTGCCTGAATCATATATCTTCACTACTACCATAAAGTAACTTTTGCTTTCCTTTTCAGGAATTTTGTTTAATTCTGTTCAACAATAGTTACTTGTAAACTTGAACTATTCTTCAAGCATTTTAAGTTCATAGAATATAGACTTAAAAAAATTAATTTACAATACTTTGCTTTTACCTTATTCACCAATTTACAAACAGAAACCCTAAGAGTTTTATTCTGTTATCAACTGAAACTTCATAATGTAAGAATCATGATAGAAAATAACAATTGAAAATTTCACTAAACACTTCATGGTCTCTTTGTTTTAAAAAGCTCAAAGCATGTCTTATAGCATCCATTCATCACAGCCAGATAAGCACTGGTTGAGTAGATTTTCAAAGGACATGTTAGCTGGTCCCTTTCTCCTAGCCCTGTTTTGAAGTGAATCTCTTCCTGACTTGCCTCAGCACATGTTGCTGACCTCATCCTGCCGAAAAAGTTTTATCCTTTGAAAGTTTTGAAGGTAGAAAACTATGTCATATAATTATCATGATGATATTTGGGCTAACCTAGATCTGTGTTCTTGGGCTACAGTCATTTATAGTTATCTGCTGAATAAACTATATCTCATTTTTTTATGGTTTTGGGCTATATTTTTTACTCTGAAACAATCATATCTATAAGAAATAGTCATGGATGGCTTGACTCCTAAGAGTTCCAACACAACCAAGCTCACAGGTGAGACCATCCCCCACCCCGAAACCTGGCATAAGTAGAAACCCCTGCAACCCATAAGATGCAGAAACTCCCACCCTGCTGGTGACATATCTTCTGTCCAATCTGCAACTGTGCCTGAAGTCAGATCATGTGTTCCAGCACCCCGCCCACAGTCTTCTCACAATCAGAGACAGCATCACTCGCAGGAGGTCCTACACATAGGATCAGCTGCTCCAGACTCCCTTCCACATCCAGAGACAGCCTGACCTGAGGAGATCTATTATAACCATGCTCACAGGAGGGATAGGCTCCAGTCAGAGACAGCAAAGCCATTTAACACCAGAGATAACCAGATGGCAAGAGCAAGCATGAGAACATAAGCAACAGAACTAATATGACTTGGCACAATCAGAACCCAGTTCTCCCACTACAGCAAGTTCTGGATACCCTAACACACCTAAAAAGCAAGATTCTGACCTAAAATCCCATCTCATGAAGATGATAGAGGACTTTAAGGAGGACATAAATAACACAGATAAACAGGTAGAAGCCTTTAAAGATGTAACACATACATCTCTTAAAATACAAGAAAACACAATCAAACTGGTGAAAGAATTGAACAAACTCATCTAGGATCTAAAGATAGAAATAGAAACAATAAAAAAAACAAATCATAAAGGGAGGCAACCCTGGAGATGGAAAACCTAGGAAAGAAATCAAGAGTTACAAATGCAAACATCACCAACAGAATATAAGATATAGAAGAGAGAATCTCAGGCATAGAATATACCATATAAGATATTGACACAACAGTCAAAGAAAATACACAATGCAAAAATCTCCTAACCCAAAATACCCAGGAAATTCAAGACAAAATGAATAGACCAACCCTAAGAATAATAGGTATAGAAAAGAGTGAAGATTCCCAGTTCAAAGGGCCAGAAAACTGCATGGTGTTGGTACAGAGACAGACAGGTAGATCAATGGAATAGAACTGAAGGCACAGAAATAAACCCACACACCTATGATCACCTGATCTTTGACAAAGAAGCCATAATTATCCAGTGAAAAAGATAGCATACTCAACAAATTGTGCTGTTTCAAGTGGTGGTCTGCATGTAGAAGAATCCAAATTGACCCATTCTTATCTCCTTGTACAAAACTCATATCCAAGTGGATCAAGAACCTCCACATAAAACCAGAAATACTGTATCTATTGGAAGAGAAAGTGGGAAATAGCCTCAAAGACATAACCACAGGGGAAATTTTTCTAAACAGAACACCCATGACTCAGGCGCTAAGATCAATAATTGACAAACGGGATCTCACAAAATTAAAAAGTTTCTGTAAGGCAAAGAACACTGTTAAATAGGACAAAATGGTGACCTACAGATTGGGAGATCTTTACCAGCCCTACATCTGATAGAGGGGTAACATCCAATATGTACAAAGAACTCAAGAAGTTAGACTCTAGAGAACTAAATAAGCTTATTAAAAAGGGAGGGATACAGAGCTGAACAAGGAATTATCAACTGAGGAATCTCAGATTGCCAAGAAGTACCTAAAGAAATGTTCAACATCCTTAGTCATCAGGGAAATGAAAATCAAAACAACCCTGCAATTCCACCTCACACCAATCAGAATGACTAAGATAAAAAACTCAGGGGACAGAAGCTGTGTTAAAGATGGGGAGAAAGAGGAACACTCTTCCATTGATGGTGGGATTGCAAGCTGGTACAACCACTTTTGAAATCAATCTAGCAGGCAGTTCCTCAGAAAATTAGAAATAGTTCTACCTGAAGATCCAGCTATACCACTCCTGGGCATATATCCAGAATATGTTCCAACAAATAACATGGACAAGCACTCTACTATGTTCATAGCACCCTTATTTATAGTAACCAGAAGCTGGAAACAACCCAGATGATCCTAAATGGAAGAATGAATACAGAAAATGTGGTACATTTATACAATGAAATACTACTCAGCTACTAAAAATGATGACTTCTTGAACTTTTCAGGTAAATGGTTGGGACAAAAAATATCATCCTGAGTGAGGTAACCCAGAACAAAAAGAACATTCACGGTATGTACTCACTGATACATGGATATTAGCCCAAAAGTTTAGAATACCCACAATACAACTCACAGACCATAAGAAGCTTAACAAGAAGAAAGACCAAAGTGTGAATGCTTCAGTCCTACTTAGAAATGGGGAGGGGGGAGACAAAATAGTCACATAGTCATGGAAGGTAGAGGGAGGAAGAGACCTGGGTAGGAGAGGGGAGAGGAAAGCAAAAGGATCATGTATGGGAAGAGACAGGGGAGAAGCCCAGAGGGCCAGGACAATTAATAAAAATAAGTAGTAGTGGGGAGTGGGAAAGAGGGGGAACCACTAGAAAGTCCTAGACACCAGGGATGTGAGAAGGTCTCAGGACCCAATGGGATGACATTAGCCAAAATACCCAACAGAGTGGAGATAGAACTTGAAGGGCCCACCTCCAGTAGATAGATGTCACCCCCCAGTTGAGGGATGGGTTCATC
The DNA here is from genome assembly GCA_036184795.1 of Tokudaia tokunoshimensis. Taxonomy (NCBI): domain Eukaryota; kingdom Metazoa; phylum Chordata; class Mammalia; order Rodentia; family Muridae; genus Tokudaia; species Tokudaia tokunoshimensis. Next base: position 19,667,525 of record BTHU01000014.1, read on the forward strand.
CACCCATCTCAAAATTTTTAACCCAAAATTGTTCCTGTCTAAAGAGAACCTAGGGGGTAAAAATATAGAGCACAGACTAAAGTTAAGGCTATCCAGAGACTGCTCCACTTTGGGATCCATTCCATCCACAGACAGTAAACCCCCAAACTGTTGCTGATGCCAAGAAGTGTTTGCAGACAGGAGTCTGTTATAGCTCTCTCCTGAGAGTTTCTATCAGCACCTGACAAATACAGATGCAGATACTCAGAGTCAGCAATCAAACTGAGCCTGGGGAACCCAATGGAAGAGTTGGGGGAAGGACTGATGGAGGTGGAGGGGACTGCAACACCATAGGAAGAACAATGTCAACTACCTGGACCCCCCGGATCTGCCAGATCTGCCAGGGACTAAACCACCAACCAAAGAGTACACAAGGAGGTACCCATGGCTCCAGCTACATATGTAACAGAGGATGGCCTTACATGGCATCAACGGGAGGGGAGGTCCTTTGTCCTGTGGAGGCTTGTTGTCCTGGTAAAGGGGGATCCTAGAGAGGTAAGGCAGGAGTAGGTAGGTGGGTAGGGGGGCACCCTCTTAGAGGCAAGGGGAGGTTGGGAATAGTGTGGGGAATGTTTGCAGAGAGGAGACCAGGAAGGGTGACAACATTTGAAATGTAAATAAATAAAATAATCAATAAAAAATAATAACTAAAAAAACAAAGAAGTTAGGGCAAACAAACAAACAAACAAAGCCAAAAGAAATAGTCATATCTCTTGTAAAGTTCAACCTTTCCTCATTGATTTACAAATGGAAATAATTTGCCTAATTACCATGGAATGGGATAATAAGATAAAGTATATTTTAATTTGAAATTAATCAATATCTTATGATTTATCTCTTAACGATTTTTTTTTTGAGTCTCTGTGTGCATGAAACTTGGTTGTGAGTGTGAGAACTCTGTCAGAAAGAGCAGGCCAGCTCCCCATGACTGACCAAGACGGGGACACAGCTGGTCAGGAACTTTCCATTCTGCCCATGACTCTCTGGGGTAAGGACAGATATGGAAATGGGCTAAACAGAGAACTACCCTGCCTAGGGTGAGGATAGAGAGGGAAGTGACTCAGCAAAAAGACAATGCCAGGAAATACCACGAATACCACAAGGTGGGCAGGACAGGACCAAATGACAGAGACAACATTCCCATGCGAGTTGACCAATAATTTTAAATGTTGCTCAGGGTAACCATCGCAGTCATCCGACTCAGGCGACCGCTGAACTCCCCGCCAAAATGTTTATAAAAAGGGTATGTTTTGTGAGCTCGTGGTCTCCTCTTGCCTGCATGCTGGGGGACCCCAATGTGCATTGGAACATTAAACTTCTTGCGGATTGCAGCGATTCCAGTCTCTGTGGCCTTATTGAGTGGGGGTCTTCCGACAGACTCTAACAGTGAGTACACACAGAGAACAAAAAAAGGATATTAGATGCCCTGGAACTGGTATTACTGGTAGTTAGTTGTAAGTTATCTTATAAGACTGATATGATTATTATTAACAACCTCTGGAAAAGCAGGAAGTTTTGTTACCTGTGGAGCCATCCTCCATCCCCAGAATAATATGTAATTCTAATATTTCATTGCCATTTTGTTTATATCATAGATCATTCCAGACCATCTAGAAAAAAGAATCACATCCATTTTACATAAAGTGTGACTTAAAGATTCAAATCTAAATTGTCTTCAGCAAACACTCTTAACCATTTCAGTGGTACCTAAAATTATATAAAGTACAATAAAGAAATCATCCTAAAAATAAGTAATGGGATACAAATGACAATGTAAATGTTCCATTCTAAATTTCATATGATATCACTAAAGTTTCAGGGAAATTGCCTGAGGATCTTTTTATTTTTTATTTTCTATATTCTTTATTTACATTCCAAATGATTTCCCCTTTCCCGGTTACTCCCTCCCCGATTATATTTATGAATGTCAGTTCTCTATCAACAGTAAAATGTATCAACAATTGGTGCTTGTTTAGAGTTTGGAACAGCAGTGACAATTGCATTGTTCAAACTTGTGTAGGCTAATTCAAGTTTATAGTGTTGATCTGAAGGCTTATTTATTAGAAAGGAATGTCTCTGGTGAAATTTACACTACCCCAACAGAAGATTAAGGAGGCAATTTTGCAGTGAAGCACATTCATTAGTTACCGACTATCCTCTGTCCTGTTCTCCTTCATTCATGTAGAAAAGAACAAGCTGTCATAAATTTTATGGAGAAACTTCTTTTGCATTTCGGAATACAGAAAACATAAAAAGTATAAAGAGACAAAATAGTTCTTCACACTTTACATTCCTATATCCATTTCTTCAGACAAAAGCTGCTCTGCATTTTAAGAGCTCTGTAAAGCAAGTGACATTCTCATGTTTCTCCCTGGAGGTCTAATTCAGAAACTCTAGAGAAGGCCACCCATTCTGTGTTTTACATAATCACTTTAAGAGGCTCAGTAGCAGGATTACCTAATGCTATTTCCATGGGATAAATGCATACTATTGTTTTCCGCATGACTGCTATAGATACCATGCTCTGTTGATTGTATTCATATTTGTAAACACAAAAAAAAGTAAAATGAGAAAAGCAGGCAAAACATGAAACCAATTATTTAATATAATTTAAAAGATAAAGGAGCTTGGTGAATCAAAGCTCAACACTGGGTCTCTTGCCAAATGTGCAATGAGTTTCAAAATACAACAAATGGTGAGTTGCTCAGTACAGCCTGCTCACTGTGTGACCCATTCAGTAGTTGAGATAATTAAGCCAAGATATGAGATAAGAAATGCCTAGAGATTGACTTTCTTTGAAGATTTCTTTTATTATTTCCCTAGAAATTAATCATTTCACTGTATAAAAACTGTGATGAGATTAGTGTACATGGAAGCTATATCTTCAAGATGTTTGCTGTGAATGTTTTTACAATCCTATTTTTAAATTTGAATTGCAGTGTTTCTCTGCCATGTAAGAAATGCAGACGTAAGTCGCTAAATTAGTAGATATATAAAGCATCTTTAAAGCATTACGATATTCAGTTAGTATAATCTGAGAGGAATCAAAACTGCTTGCCAGTGTCTTCATTCACATGCCCTAAAATGCAACATCCACATATCAAGAGGCACCTGTGATATTCGGATAAATATCCCAAAATAAATACTTTTGGGTAATCAGATACAAGTCTCAAGATTATCATGGAATGCCACCAGAATTGTAGTTCATACTTCCTAGAATAGAAACCACAGTTCTGCTTTCTACCAATGTAGGTTAGTTTATCTTTTAAGTATCAACTTCTGTCTGTGAAGAACCTTGCAATGTAGTTTATGGGAGGAAATAAAGAATGAGTGGTAAAGGAAGACAGTTATTGGTCACACCTCAGACCATATGACTCAGTTAAGAAATGAGGACTTTAATTGACATAAGCATTTCTGTCCTATTTTATTAAGAACATGTTTGTGTACTTATGTTAAGGCAGTATTTGAACTTTCCTTCATTTCTTCATCATGTAACAGATGATTAGGATGGTATTGTTGGCTCATATTGAAGTCATAAGACATTAAAAGACTAATCATTCCTCAATGACTTTGACACCTATTCTTAAATATAAATTGTGTTTGAGTTTGTATTTAGGATAGTTATATCATGTTAGGTGAAATTATGACCTACTTATTGCTTTTATTTGGAAATTAAACATAGGATGAGGAGATGTGATTAACGTGTCACACTGACAAGGGGGTAACTTGTGATGGTCAATCTTGGGGGATGCCAATTTGACTGATTCAGATATCAACTAAAACTCAACTGCAGAGCACTCCTGTGAAAGATTTGCTTAAGAGTATTTGAACAGAAAGACCCACTCTGGATCTCTGCTGTAGAAGCAACTGCTCTTTGACTGCTTTTCTTCACTCTTGCTGGCAAGCCCATCAAGGGTGATGTTGTGGGATTCTTATATTGATATGCAAACTAACTTTTTCAGGACTCCAACATAGACTGAAAACTGGCAAGATCCTCCAGGCCTTTCATGTAAGATTAGAACTGCTTGATATCCTGTCTTAGGGACTAAAAATCTTCAACATTCTCAGCCTCTTCTATGTGAGACAGCCACTGTTGGATTACCTGGACAACAACCTACAATCCAAACTAATAAATCCAACACGAACTTGCATATATACTTATATTCTATCAATTATCAATATATTTATACACATATACATATATTTATCAGTTCTGTTCCTTTAAAGAATCCTGAATAATACATTTTTCTGTTTTTAATCATTTCTTTACCATGATTTCATGTCTATTCTTGTATTAGTATTAATATTTTTATTTAATATAGTTTTATCATATTTGCATGTTTAGTAATATAATGTGACCAACTTTATATTTATTCATCATTTCATTATAGATTATTGAAATCGTTCATTTCCACAGTTTTTTAAAAACATAATTTATGTAGATATTGAGAACATTATCATTCTAAATGCAATAAAAATATATAAATACTTACCTGTGTATTAAATATAATTTTAGACAAATAAAAATAATGTTTCCCTATTGATTTTTAAAACATCCTTAGTGTTATTTATCCCTCTTTCTCCCCTTTCCTCTTTCTCTGTACTGAGTCCCTGCTTCCTTTCTCAATTAAAATATCACTTGTATTAAATACAATTCACCTGAAAAATGCTTACTCAATGGAAATTATATTTTATTTAACTTTGTTTCTACATTCATGTTCTTTGAAGGAAAAGTTCTTCAATATTTTATTAAAGTATAGGAATTGCCAGAAATATCATGTTAAGTCCAACTGAACTTACAATAGAATATGATTCTGTTAACACCATGGCCTTCTTGGGTTGGAGAGTGGGGTGTGCTCTTTCTATGACCTTGAGTTGGATCCACAAGAACACACATGTGAGCACACAAAATATATACATTTTCAAATAGTTTCAGACTTAGAATAGAGGTGATTTTATTCAATTATAGAAAGAATCAGTTCATATAACTAGCTATTAATTTCTAGGCATGTGATCCAGCTCTGTATACCTTGGGACAGCTATCTACTACTTCTTTATCACTGTGGTTCTTTTCTGCAACCATTGCCTGGATCTTAGTAAGTTCATTTTTTTTCTTCATTTCACCATTGGAGAAAATGATCCACTGATTAAGAAAGATCTGAAATAGAGAAAAATTCAGCTCTCATTATCCTTACTACTTTATAACTACTTAGGCACATAGCTCCAAGAAACTAGTTGTACTCTTCTTTTGAGGCCAGCTGGTTTTAAATAACTACTATGGTAATCTTAGATAAATTAGTAACAATTTTTCAGGATAATAAGCTAGACCAAGCTCATTTTCAAGCTGTCTCCTAATTTACTAGTGTATTTGAGTCTTCCTTCTCTCTCTCTGACCTGTGTTCCTTGTACATTTCTTACAGCGAAGTCCTCTCCATCTCTGCAAAGAGGCCAAGGTTCATCTGCTGATAACAGCCAAGGATACTCTTGCTGATAGCAGGAATCTTTGCAGCGTCCTAACAGGTCACCAGAACCTTCAGGGAGCTCTAGTCTTCCAACATGGCTCATAGTCAAGGACAAATTTAAAGAACTACAATAGAAATTACCTTTTTAATACTGAAATGAAATAGATCTTATTTGTTTCAAATATAATGTGTTTACTCTATTTACTATGTCTCTTGATGTTTCTCTTGTTATAGGACTGGTCAAGTTGAAAACTTGTGGCCTGTCACTGTTCTAGAGGTAGTAGGACCTGGGAGAATGGAGTCATTAAATGGGGTGGACTAAGGTGTCATGCAACCGCCAACTTTATTCCAGCATCAAACAATTTATTCTCAGAGGGCTAAGCAAAAAAACACATGAGTAAAGCTCTCATGAGTTCAAGCTGTATACAACCACAAGGAGAAGCCACACATGGCAAAGAAATATTTTTGCAAGTAGGAATAACAGCAGCACACAATAAGGAATAATCTGAAGTAAACCCACACCTATCCACTATACCTGTGAGGAACACGAAAACACATTCCAGGAACAATTTTGTGTTTTGAAGAAATTGAAGTCATAAGACTTTTCTCATCATTTCTTTGTGTTTTCTCGCAAGCACTCAGGATTCTCCCCACATGACTCCATTTACAGACTGTGCTCTGACAGAGACCAGCTTCACCTGGCCAAAGCAAAGTCCATGACTAGAGAGATCATGAAATAATGGTTGTTTTGAAGAATGAATGTAGTGCCAAGCCACCTTCTCCATATTTCTGAAAAGTTTAATGCTGTTGTTAGCCATGGTCAGAGAGTCTCTTTGCACAGTTGGTTGCAATTAGTGCAGATATTCATAATGATTTGAAGTGCTGAGAAGCAACAATTGAATCTTAGCCCTAACACTATATCAGGTGCTACAAGATTGGGGAGCATTAGAGAATAAATGGAAGGTAGAAGCTAATATTCAGAAGATGAACCAGCTGTTCTACTCCATATGCACCCTCCCCAAGATCAAGAAAGTTAAAAATTCCAGCATGGAGGAATTAATTAATGAGGAGTACTTCTTGAATCATTAGTCTTAAATATTTTAGTAGACAGACACGTTTTTTTCAACCCTTAAAGTTAGTATACAAAGGAGAATTTCAAAGTCCTTCCCAGAAAAAAAAATAATGTTCAGATGTTTTATTTTAAAACATAATTAGGAAAACCTGAGTACTGTTGGCTTGTGTTTGTTTTGTTCAAAACCATCTGTGGTGTGTATACCCTGGAATGTGAAATTAAATAAGATTTAACTGGTATAAAGGTATGCTCAAAAATACAACAGAAAGAAAAACACCAAAGGAAAATCACTTTGTAAAAGTGAGACAAGGTTGGGCATGCCTCAAGCACACAGGTAATTATCAACACCAATCTTAGGCAATCTTTGTTGATTCTGTCCCATTCAGCTCCCACAGGTGTGCTTAGCTCAAAGCTTTTGTACCTTGAAAATCCCAGGTTATAAGAACATTCTGACACGAGTAATAGTGAGACATTCTGTGATGCCACTGCCAAAACAACAAAGCTGTACAAATCAGTCTTAAAGGCTCATGCAGATCCCATACCAAGAAAAGGAGGCAATTTTAAAGACTAACGGGATATATTTCTTTTTCCTGAACTACTTAATAAAAGTCATCAAAGAAGTATAAATAATTTTGAAATTGAATTCACAATTTTCACTTTTTCTTGATATACAAGCAATTTGTAGAACTAGATAATTAGAATGTAACTCAAAAAACATTTTTGCTCCTTCTATAGCATAAATATATATTGTTGCCATTTTGTTCCATTATGGTCATGCTTCAAAAATCCCCAAAACGTCACCATACTTTCCAACTAATTTTGAATTAAGACTAACATATGGCATTATCATAGGCAATGTTTCAGGGATAAAAATAGTTTCCTTTAAAAAATTGAACACAATTTTTATGAATTAACTTCTGAAATTTTAAACTCAATGTAATAGCTTAAGTTAAATTATCAAAATGGTTTTATTTGACAGAACTCACCCCTTTCTCCCATAGCTCAGGGAATATTGTAGAAGACTGAGGTGAAAACAGTAGGATGACTACAACAAAATAGAGTTTTCTGCAAACAATAGGGCTGTTAAATATGTGAATTCATAATAGCTATAAAAGCATACACAGGACCTGTGAAAGACAAAACCAGACAAAATCTTAGCATGGAGTCTGGAGGATAACAGAGTCCCATCTCGAGCTAAGGGGCTACTATTGAGAGCTGGCAACGGTGAACTTTGGGGGGGTTGGCCATGCCTCATTGAGTGACTCTATACCTGACAGGACAATATCAGCACCAAGCAAACCCAAAGGTTGCTTTACTTTTTTAACAAAGATGCGAAGTATGAAAAGGTAGGAAGTAGTGGCAGATCTAGGAAGGGATAGTGGAGTAATGGGGATAAATATCAAAATGCATTGCATCAAATTTCTTAAAGAATTGTTTCATAAATGTTACAAAACTTATTTTAGTTAAAAACATTCATATATTCAGGCAAAACACTCATATGAATAGAGTAAAAAATAAAAATGTTGTGTTGCATGACTATGCAATGAAATTACAGATAGATTTTATCATGTATTATAATGTCTATGTATTTTCTGATGTATAGTTACAAAACTCCAACTCACTGAGAACAGATGTGAAATTAGAGGAGATGGGGAACATGATGTTTTCCCTAGCTGAAGAGCTACGGACATTGGGTAGTTTCTGGGAGATGGAGAGGTAGATAATGGTGTGATCCCTAGTACATAGACCACAACCCTGGGAAGATCCTACATTTAAGAGTTACGGCTAATGCAATGTGTTAATTTTATGATGAGAGATTAGACAGAGACAGAGGTAGACAAAGACAGACAGAGAGGGAGAGAGAGATGGAGAGGGAGAAAGGGAAAGGGACAGGGAGGGAGAGGAAGATAGGGAGGGAGGGAGGGAGAGAGAGAGAACATGAAGTTGATGGGATAAAGAAGTACGATGGATTGTCTAGGTAGAGCTGTGGATAGGATTGTGGAGATTTTGGAGTATTGAAGGCTCAGAGTGTAATAATAATTTATTGGAGGCTACCGTTGGTTTTCTTTTTTTTTATTTTCTAAGTTTTTTTTATTTACATTCCAAATCATTTCCCCTTTCCCATTTCCTCCCTCCCTGAAAGTCTCATAAGCCCCCTTCCCTCCCTCTTTTCCCCATTCAACCCCCTCTCGCTTCTCTGTCCTGGCATTCCCCTACATCCAGTCTTTCCAGGACCAGGGGTCTCTCCTTCCATCTTCTTGGAAATCTATTGATATGCAAATTGTGTCTAGGGTATTCCGAGATTCTGGGTCAATATCCCCTTATCAGTGACTGCAAACCATGTGTGTTCTTTTGTGATTGGGTTACCTTACTAAGGATGAGTTGATTTTCTTAATAGTCATTCCTTTACAATTTCCATGCCTGACTTAACATCCCTGTGACTAACAGGTAAAATATTTTAGACTGTATTATTGAAACCTCCTGGGAGTTGCACAGGAGCTGGTTTTCCATGAATGAAAAGCTGGGAAGTGAAACAACGGGGGTCAAGAGAAAGAAAACACACAGAGACATTAGTGCATGGCTGTACAAAATCTCTCTTTACTTGGAGATAATGAGCAGCAATATATGCTCTGTGGGCCTGACCCTCCCTCCCAGGCTTACAGAGTCTTCTCAGGGCTTCTCAGCAGGGCCTTGGCTCTACTGTTCCTCGAGGATGTTGACCCCCATAGGGTCTGTTGCTCTGCGGGAGGCTGAAGTGTGACAAAAGGCTTGCTCCCAGAGCTCTGCCAGCTCCGCCAGGTGAGGGGGAGGTGTAGCTCACTGGGGTCTGAAGCTGAACGATAGCTGCCATGTGATAAAGCACCATGAAGTTGATGGGATAAAGAAGTACAATGGATTGTCTAGGTAGAATTCTGGATAGGATTGTGGAGATTTTGGAGAATCGAAGGCTCAGAGTGTAATAATAATTTATTGGAGGCTATCATTGGTTCTCTTAATAGTCATTCCTTTACAATTTCCATGCCTGACTTCCCTGTGACTGTCAGGTAAAATATTTTAGACTGTATTATCTTAACAAGCCTTAATGTCTACCACCAAAAATTGCTAAGGATGCGGTGTGACATCATCTGAGATGATAGATAGAAGAAATGACCCTGCTTTACTTTAATCTACCTAATATTCCCACCAACATATTTTTAAAGATTTATGTTATTTATGATGGTATGTGGGGGCAGAGTGAATGGAAATGAAGATACCAAGGAGATGGAGGCAATGTGTCTATACACCTGGAACAAAAGTTAATTAAGAGGTTATGGGCCACCAAGCATGAATGCTGGGCACTGAGCTCAGATCTTCTGTAAGAGCAGTAAGTACACTTAATGACTGAGTCACTTATCCAAACCCTCCTCCAATGTATTTTTAAAAATGTATTGATTCATGACTTTCTTTGTTTTGCTAGTTAAAAGTTAATCTGTTAATCTTGTTGGAATAGGGTTTCATAAGTGTAAATGACCCTCACCGCTATGCTGACCCACTGTATATGTTGACCTACTGGGCATTGTGACCTACAGATCTTTACATGTTATCGTTAACTCTTCAGAATTTATATTCTGAGGGTTAGTTTCTTTTTCCTGTTTTTAATTGAAAGGATTGTATTCATGACCGCCCTGTGCTGGTGTTAGAGTCCTTTGGAAGACCCCCACTCAATAAGGCCACAGAGACTGGAATTGCTGCAATCCGCAAGAGGTTTAAAGATGTTATTTTTTTTTAGATTTATTTATTTATTATATGTAAGTACACTGTAGCTGTCTTCGGACACACCAGAAGAGGGTATCAGATCTCATTACAGATGGTTGTAAGCCACCATGTGGTTGCTGGGAATTGAACTCAGGACCTTTGGAAGAGCAGTCAGAGCTCTTAACCACTGAGCCATCTCTCCAGGCCCCGCAAGAGGTTTAATATTCCAATGTATATTGGGGTCCCCCAGCACGCAGGCAAGGGGAGACCACGAGCTCACAAAGCATACCCTTTTTAATATAACATTTTGGCGGGGAGTTCAGTGGTCACCTGAGTCAGACGACTGTGATTGGTTACTCTGAGCAACATTTAAAATTATTGGTCAACTCGAATGGGGAGGTTGTCTCTGTCATTTGGTCCTGTCCTGCCCACCTTGTGGTATTCGTGGTATTTCCTGGCATTGTCTTTTTGCTGAGTCACTTCCCTCTCTATCCTCACCCTAGGCAGGGTAGTTCTCTGTTTAGCCCATTTCCATATCTGTCCTTACCCCATGGCAGAATGGAAAGTTCCTGTCCAGCTGTGTCCCCCCTTGGTCGTGGGGAGATGGCCTGCTGTTTCTGACAGGGTTCTCACACTGAAAGCCATAGCTCAACTCTGACTGGTCTCTTTCTGTACTTCTCACAGTGGTATGGAACAAAGAGTTGGGGAGTCAACCACTCTTGGCTATGGAAACAATTTTCAGATGCCTTAAAATCTGGAGTCAAAAGCATCAGTCCTCTGAATCTTTCTTCCCAACACTATATTCCTAAGTACATGACTTGTGTGCAGGGATATGCGTTCCTGACCTTAAATGATGGGTAACTAATAGCAATCGATCTGTCCAAGTGCTTGCTAAGTGGAGACTTTTTAAGTGGTAAATGGAATTAGGCAGGATATGGAGCCAAAGTTTCCATTTGCCATTTCGTTCTGACGACAAATAGCAGGAATGGGTCAAACAAAGGCCATTTACTTTGTTTAAAAAAAAAATAGAAAGAGAAAAGCAAAAATAAACTATGTTAAAAATGTAAGTTATGAAGTTTTTCTTCTTTTTCATTTTCTCTACTGAATTATAAATTTTGCTTTCTGACAGATAAGATATTAGGCATGGGAAGGTTAATTTATTTTAGCCTCTGTGTGTTACTATGAGCCTGAGTAAAAGGTACATGGTGTACAGTCACCAAGAGGAGCACTTTGTGTCCTTGGCACCCAAACTAGAACTCTGAGTTCACATTCCAAAGAAACATTGTTCTTAGTGAACATAGGATAGCTGCAGTTTAGCACTCAATGGAGTTCACCAGGTCTAAGCAACAATTTTTGCTTGGAAATGCATGAGAATTATGAGACTGGTAAAATTAAAAAGTATGTTCTACATGCGATGTTTAAGTACATTTCTTTACTATCAATTTTAAAATTGTTAGTTGTACCAAATTAGATAAAAATCAAGTTTATCACCTAAACATCATTATAAAAATACAATTACTTAATTTTAATTCCTTAATATAAAGAAACTTACTAGGAGACTGGAGTATGAAAGTGGGAAAGAACCAGAAGCCTTGGCCTTGAGAGAGTTGGATGCCTCTGATCTCCAGAACCCTCTGATGCAGGCAGAATCATCGGGAATCCTTCTCAGAACTCAAGTATCATGACTGATGATGGAAATATTTAACGTCTCAAATTTGTATTGTAGTCAATCATATATCTTCTGAAAAATCTAAGGCTAAGCTTGACAAACCATAAACTAAATGTTTATTGGTAAACTAAAGTGTCATTGATAAAATAAAATGTTCCTTTGATACAGGATGAAGAAAGAAAATCAGCTATACCCAGTTCTGTATACCTGGGAAGTATACAGAACTTTGGAGTTAAAGAGTTTTCAGTATAGTGCTTTGTTGAAAGACAACCCTTCCTCCCTTTCTCCAGTGAGGGAAACTATGGAAATGCCCATCAGCTCCATCCCTGTATTTACTTAGTAGATATCTTAGTACCATCACTTTTACTTCCGCATACTAAGATGCAATGTTCTTTCTAATACTTTGGCCTCGGTTAAGAAGAAGAGACTTGAGCTCTAACTGAGAATTACAAGTTTCTTGGTGATTTATAGCCACATCTAGTGCCAAAATAACAAACCTGAGAGATAATGTATATGCCTCTTATATTAAAAGTACTTGTGTGTCCCGTAATGCAGACAGCTTTCCAAAAATGCTGGCAAATAGTTCTGATTTATACATAGTTACTGTAAATTACAATAAACTCTTCAAAAATTGATCATGGTGGGGAGAGGCTCATGGGTTCTACCCCTTCTAAGGATCTAAGGGAATTCAGTAGGTGCTGATAAATGGAGAATCATAGTGCTCGGTAGTGTAGGCACTACTCAGTAGCCTTACTCAAAACCTCTCATTCTGTGTCCCTCATCTAGCCATGTTCAGAAGAGAATTTTCATAAACTCCTGCTAATGAACCCTTATGCCTCTGGTCACACTGCTCAGTACAGCCACCTTTTACATGCAGATGAACTCTCCCTGATTCTTCCCACAGTGTGCACCTCTCGAAAACTGTGTTAATATGCGTGCGCGCGCGCGCACACACACACACACACACACACACACACACACACACACACCTTCGTCTTTGCGAAGATTAACTTTTCTTATTTTTTGTGTAGCATTATTCCTATAGTTCATGTAAACAGTTTTCTCCTCTGTTCTGTGACTATTTGATTCTTGAAGCACTCACCCTCAAAGACCTGGTGCCAAGTTCTCAGCCTCTCAAGTATGATTCTGCTGTCATTACTATTTATAAATCCCATTTAAATTCACACACACACACCCAACACACACACACACACACACAAACACACACACACACACACACACACACACACACATTCAAACACGACTAAAACAAGTTTTTACTATCTTTTCATATGGTTCTAGGAAATTCCTCTAAAACTCTTCAATTTTTTTCTTCATATATTGCAAGCAAATCTTTATTGTTTCAAGATCTCTTCTCCTTCTTGAGAGAAAATGATGGTTGTTTAAGGAAAATGAAACAAACAAAAAAACCAGAATTATTTCCTATAACTTCTGAACTTTGAGGCATTTTCTTTTGTGTATAAAATGTTCGCCTATTCACATGAATTTACCAATGGACTAAAGACTGCCAAACACTCTAGTGATTGCAGAAAGGGTTGCTTAGGATTGCATCTGTGCTCTCTATTATCTACCCTCAGTTTAGTAACCAGAAATACATATCTCCATGTTAACTCCTGCCTGAAACTGCCTTTCTTCCAGAGTCAACACCAATGTTTTCTCAGTGGCTACAGGAGAGTGCAAGCCATTTCCTTTTCTTTTATCTCTTATTACCTTGTTATCCCAATCTCTTTCTGACTCATGACTATCTAAAACACATTTGCAGTGGGATCCTGCCTTAGAGCCAGCCACCCTCTCTGTTGTGACAGTCTTCTCTCAGATATATATATATATATATATATATATATGCATATGACTCATTTCATAATATTTTCCTGATTGCCCTATGAAACCTAAAACCCCCTCCCAATCTGTTGTCCTTTTCCTGATCTTTTACTCTTTGCTGAATTGTAACACATCTTCCAAAGCTTACTTTTATTTCATTGTTTATCTCCCTGCATGAATGTCTTAAATAAGATAAATACCATCATTAAAGCAAAGAAAATGGTATGTTTTTTATTTTTTATTTTGACCTAGTCTTCAGTCATGATTTCAGAGTGACTTCCTTGGCCTTTATGAATGTAATTAGAATGGCCTAATAAAGAAAATAATTCTAAATAAAAATTATTCATTTGTTTGTTTATCTATGTTGGGGGTGGGGGCATAGTGTATATACGGAGGTCAGAAGACAAGCTGTGGGAGTCAGATCTCTCCTTGCACCTTGTGGCTCCAGGAGATTGAATTCAGACTGTGCTCTGCAGAGTGACCCGTGTCTGGAGGGAGTGCAGCAGCCTCCGCCATCTTTGCTTCGGCGACAAAGCAGACAGGCACTCCAGGTACACAGAGAGATCCCGAGTATAATATTGCTTGGGACACAGCCAGCTAGGGTGATGCCTGCGCCCAAGAGTGGAGCAGCTCTGTGGTCATCTGTGCACCAGCTCTGCTGTGGGGCATCTGCCCTGCAGAGTGACCCGCGCCTGGTGGGAGTGCAGCAGCCTCCACCATCTTTGCTCTGGCAACAGAGCAGACAGGGACCCCAGGTTCACAGAGATATCCCCAGTATAAAATCGCTTGGGACACAGCCAGCTAGGGTGCTACCTGCACCCAAGAGCTGGGCAGCTCTGTGGTCAACTGTGTGCCAGCTCTGCTGTAGGACATTTACACTGCAGAATGATCAGCGCCTGGAGGGAGTTTCATAGCCTCTGCCATCTTTGCTCTGGTGATAGACAAGACAGGGACTCCAGTGTGCCATCTCCAAGTGGCACAGGAAGCCAAACTGTCTACCAAGCTGCTCAGAGGAGTCAGCCAGCACAGGAGAGGCCTGCATTGCAGAGCAGAGGAGCCATCTTCTGCCACTGGGTACCATATCCAAGGGATACACAGAGGTAACTAATCACTCAGCAATGCAGAGAGGTGCAGTGGTACAGTAGGACCACCCCTGCTGCTAAGAGGAAACAGCCTGAAACCCTGAGGACTCAAGAGCCTAGGAAAAGACTGGGACAGGAGTCTTCTGATTACTACCTGCACCCAGAGCTGATCTGGGCCACAGAGGTACATACTCAAATACAGCTATAAGAGAGCTGGTCTTGCAGAAGTGCTCACATATCAGTGTACACAGAAAGAACAGGTCTTCCAGGAGCACAGAGAAATAGCAGTCAGAGACAGCAACACCAGCTAACACCATAGATAACCAGATGGCAAAAGGCAAATGCAAGAACACCACCAACAGAAACGAAGACAACATGGCTCCATAGGAACCAAGTTCTCCAACAGCAAGTCCTGGATACCCCAACACACCAGAAAAGCAAGAACTGGATTTAAAATCAATGCTCATGATGCTGATGGAGGGCTTCAAGAAGGACATAAATAACTCCCTTAAAGAAATACAGGAGAGCACAAGTAAACAGGGAGAAGCCCTTGAAGAACTAAGGGAAAACACAAAAAAACAGGTGAAGGAATTGAACAAAACCATCCAAGATCTAAAGATGGAGGTAGAAACAATAAAGAAATCACAAAGGGAAACAACTCAGGACATAGAAAACCTAGGAAAGAGGTCAGGAGTCATGGATTCAAGCATCAACAACAGAATACAAGAGAGAAGAGAGAATCTCAGATGCAGAAGATATCATAGAAAGCATTGATAAAACAGTCAAAGAAAATGAAAAATGCAAAAAAACTCCTGACCCAAGACATCCAGGAAATCCAGGAAAAAATGAGAAGACCAAACCTAAGGATTATAGGTATAGAAGAGAGTGAAGATTTCCAACTTAAAGGGCCAGTAAATATCTTCAACAAAATTATAGAAGAAAACTTCCCTAACCTAAAGAAAGAGATGCCCATGAACATACAGGAAGCCTATAGAACTACAACTAGATTTGACCAGAAAAGAAATTCTTCCCATCACATAATAATTAAAACACCAAATGTACTAAACAAAGAAAGAATATTAAAAGCAGTAAGGGAAAAAGGTCAAGTAACATATAAAGGCAGACCGATCAGAATTACAACAGACTTCTCACCAGAGACTATGAAAGACAGAATAGCCTGGGCAGATGTCATACAGGCCCTGAGAGAACACAAATGCCAACCTAGTCAGCTTTATCCAGCAAATCTCTCAATTACCGTAGATGGAGAAACCAAGATATTTCATGACAAAAACAAACTTATACAGTATCTTTCCACAAATTCAGCCCTTCAAAGGATAATGAATGGAAAATACCAACAAAGGGAGAGAAACTATACACTAGAAAAAGCAAGAAATTAATCTTATTCCAACAAACCCCCAAAAAAGCTAAGCACACAAACATAAAGATTCCATCAAAAATAGCAGGAAACAACATTCACTTTTCCTTAATATCTCTTAACATCAATGGGCTCAATTCCCCAATAAAAAGACATAGACTAACAGACTGGATACGTAAATAAGACCCAACATTTTGCTGCATACAGGAGACGCATCTCAGTGTCAAAGACAAACACTACCTCAGAGTAAAGGGCTAGAAAACAGTTTTCCAAGCAAATGGTCCCAGAAAACAAGCTGGAATAGCCATTCTAATATCTGATAAAATAAACTTTCAACCAAAAGTCATCAAAAAAGACATGGAAGGACACTTTATACTCACCAAAGGAAAAATCTACAGGAAGAACTCTCAATTCTGAACATCTATGCTCCAAATACAAGGGCACCATCATTCGTAAAAGAAACCTTATTAAAGCTAAAAGCACACATCACACCCCACACAATAATTTTGGGTGACTTCAACCCCCACTTTCCTTAATGGACAGATAAGGGAAACACAAACTAAACAGTGACACAGTAAAACTAAAAGAAGTTTTGGACCAAATGGATTTAATAGATATCTATAGAACATTTCATCCTAAATCAAAAGAATATACCTTCTTCTCAGCACCTCCTGATACCTTCTCCAAAACTGACCGTATACTTGGTCACAAAACAGACCTCAACAGATTAAAAAAAAAAATCGAACTAATCCCATGCCTCCTATCAGATCACTATGGAGTAAGGGTGGTCTTCAACAGCAACAAAAACAATAGAAAGCCCACATACATGTGGAAGCTGAACAATGCTCTACTCAATGATACCTTGGTCAAGGAACAAATAAGGAAAGAAATCAAAACCTTTTTAGAGTTTAATGAAAATGAAGGCACAACATGCCCAAATTTATGGGACACATTGAAAGCAGTGCTAAGAGGAAAACTCATAGCTCTGAGTACCTCCAAAAGGAAGCTTGAGAGAGTATACGCTAGCAGCTTAACAGCACACCTGAAAGCTTTAGAACACAAAGAAGCTAATACACCCAAGTGGAGCAGAAGGCAGGAAATCATCAAACTCAGGGCTGAAATTAACCTACTAGAAACAAAAAGAACTATTCAAAGAATCAACAAAACCAGGAGTTGGTTCTTTGAGAAAAACAACAAGATAGAGAAACCCTTAACCAGACTAACCAGAGGGCACAGAGGCAGTATCCAAATTAACAAAATCAGGAAATTCTCCCCTGTGCCCATATGTTCAAGGTTCTTCCCTAGTTTCCCTTCTATTAGTTTCAGTGTGTCTGGTTTTATGTGGAGATCCTTAATCCACTTAGAATTGAGCTTAGTGCAAGGAGATAAGAATGGGTCAATTTGCATTCTTCTGCATGTTGACCTCCAGCTGAGCCAGCACCATTTGTTGAAAAGGCTATATTTTTTCCACTGGATGGTTTTAGCTCCTTTGTCAAAGATCAAGTGACCATAGGAGTGTGGATTCATTTCTGGGTCTTCAATTCTGTTCCATTGATCTACATGCCTGTCACTGTGCCAATACCATGTGGTTTTTAACACTATTGCTCTGTAGTACAGCTTGAGGTCCGGGATACTGATTCCCCCAGAGGTTCTTTTACTCTTGAGAATAGTTTTAGCTATTCTGGGTTTTCTGTTATTCCAGATGAATTTTTGAATTGCTCTTTCTAACTCTATGAAGAATTGAGTTGAGATTTTGATGGGAATTGCATTGAATCTGTATATTACTTTTGGTAAGATGGTCATTTTTACTATATTAATCCTGCCAATCCATGAGCATGGCAGATTTTTCCATCTTCTGAGGTCTTCCTCAATTTCTTTCTTCAGAGACTTGAAGTTCTTGTCATACAGATCTTTCACTTGTTTGGTTAGAGTCACGCCAAGATACTTTATATAACAAAATCAGAAATGAAAAAGGAGAGATAACAACAGAAACTGAGGAAATTCAAAAAATCATCAGATCCTACTACAAAAGCCTATACTCAACACAACTGGAAAATCTGGAGGAAATGGACAATTTCCTAGACAGATACCAACAACTAAAGTTTTATCAGGATCAGATAGACCATCTAAACCTTCCCATAACCTCTAAAGAAATAGAAGTGGTCATTGAAAGTCTTCCAACCAAAAAAAAAAAGCACAGGAACAAATGGTTTTAGTGCAGAATTCTATCAGAACTTCAAAGTAGACCTAACATAAGTACTCTTCAAACTAATCCATAAAATAGAACAAGAAGGAACACTACCCAACTCATTCTACGAAGCCACAATTTTGCTGATACCAAAACCACACAAAGATCCAACAAAGAAAAAGAATTTCAGAACAATTTCCCTTATGAATATAGATGCACAAATACTCAATAAAATTCTTGCCAACCGAATCCAAGAACACATCAAAATGATCATTCACTACGATCAAGTAGGCTTCATCCCAGGGATGCAGGGATCGTTCAATATAAGGAAATCCATCAATGTAATCCACTACATAAACAATCTCAAAGAAAAAAACTACATGGTCATTTCATTAGACGATGAAAAAGCATTTGACAAAATTCAGCAACCTTTCATGTTAAAGGTCTTGGAAAGAACAGGAATGCAAGGCCCATACCTAAACATAGTAAAAGCAATATACAGCAAACAAGTATCCAACATCAAACTAAATGGAGAGAAACTTGAAGCAATCCCACTAAAATCAGGGACTAGACAAGGCTGCACTCTCTCTCCATATTTATTCAATATAGTACTTAAAATTCTAGCTAGAGCAATTAGACAACAAAATGAGGTCAAAGGGATACAACTTGGAAAGGAAGAAGTCAAATTATTATTATTTGCAGATGATATGATAGTATACTTAAGCGACGAAAAAGCTCCACCAGAGAACTCCCACAGCTGATAAACAACTTCAGCAAAGTAGCCGGATAAAAAATTAACTCAAGCAAATCAGTAGCCTTCCTATACTCAAAGGATAAACAGGCTGAGAAAGAAGTATACAAGCACACGCATATAACCATGAGGAACACTGCTAAATCAAAATAAAAAGGTCATGTTAAAATTATATAGGTACATAAAAGTTAGTTACATTTCATTAATAATATATCTGATTTATTAATAATATGTTCATTAAATTCATTTTAAAGAGCAACGACCTACTCCAATTTCAAGTTCACAATACCCTATCAGATTGTATTACCTATCAAGTTAAATTACATGATTAAGCTTGTGTATTTTTCCTGGTTGAAGCTATAATTATAGATTTTTGGAAGTTTTATAAGGATCTTATTTTAATCAAATGGCCTGTCTTTCAACTATCATTTAGAGTATTATTAGACAAGACTTTATCAGAATTTTGCATAGAGAAGAAATTATTAGAAAATATTTGTGTCTCTCTTTAAATGTATTTGAAGCTGATGAGGCCTTCATTCTTTTATACTATTTAAAGGACCACTTGGATGGAGAGTCTTCTTACGACAGCATCAATGTAGTAAGAAAAAGTGGATGGCAGATTCACTGGGTTAAGTGAGAGCACATCAGACAATCTCTGTGAGGCTGATTAGTGTGGCTTTAATATGGAGGTACCAGCATGACTTTAAGCCGCATGGATTTTATCTAAGCGATGAACAGAAATGCCCAACCAAGCATAGCACCCTCTTCCACACAATTGACAGTGGGTGTAATGATTTATTTTGCTTCAAAACTTTTAATGTTGGTATGATTTTTTTTCATGACAACTGATAATCAATAAAGAAGCTAATCTTGTGAAATTTTCTATATGAAGTTATTAAACACTGATGAATAGCATATGAATTGAAAATCACTGTAGAGGCACCCAGTGTATTTTATTTTTCTTTTATTAATATTTCAAAGAGCATACTTTTATTTTGGGGGAATACATTTTTTAATTGGATATTGTCTCTTGAGAGGCTCTGCCAGAGCCTGACAAATACAAAGGCAGATGCTGCAGCCAACCATTGGACTGGGCACAGTGTCTCCAATGGAGGAGTTGGGGAAAGGAGTAAAGGAGATGAAGGGGGTTGCAAGCCCATAGGAAGAACAATAATATCAACCAACCATACCACCCAGCTTATTTTTAAAAGACTTTTTTTATTTTATGAATGAGTATTTTGTCTGCTCTTATGTATGCGGAACACAACATGTGTGCCTGCTGCTTGTTGGAGCTAGAAGAAGGCATCTGGATTTCACTGAGCTGGAGCTGGATTTACAGAAGGTAGTATTTTGCCATGTGGTGCTGGGTACCAGTTTCAGGTCCTCTACAAGAGCAGCAAGTATTCTTAACTACTGAGCCATCTCTCCAGATCACCAAAACATTTAGAATCAGAGTTTCTATTTTTTTTCCTGAATAAATAGGATGCATAGACACTGAATGAGCTTGTTATGTATAGTTTCCATAATATAGGAGAATGATTTCTAGAAATAAATATAAATTAAATACACACATATTTGGGAGAAACAAGGTACTGACTTCAGTGTTTTTTTTTTTCTATATTTTTTTTATTTACATTCTAAATGATTTCCCCTTTCTTGGTTCCTCCCTCCCCGAAAGTCCCAAAAGCCCTCTTTCCTCCCCCTGTTCCCCATTCAACCCCCTCTCTCTTTCTCTGTCCTGGTATTCAGTGTTATATTTCACAAGAAAGAGTGTTTAAAAATGCAGAATATGCTTTGAAAAGGCATATTTTCCATGAAAAGGTAGGAGATTAAAGAAATTGATTCTTGCTCATGAAGTTTTCTATGAACAGATGCACACAGTGAGGGAATTTTTATCTGACAGCTCATGAGAAAGTTTTCTTGAACTTAATTTTGTTGAAAAGCAGTGTGTACTAGCAGTTCAACAGCGAAGAAACATTTCCGTAGAACAGGTACTAATTCTAGCTTGAACTCATTCCATGACTTGGCACCATCAAGCAGGTGTGTACAATCCATGCATAGCTGAACCTGAAGAAAGCTTGTGCTTCTCTACTCTCCCTTTCTGCCTATAACATCATCACGGAAGAACACCTCTCAGAGAGAAAGTTGTTTCCCATTAAATCTGTATGAAATTTATTGCCAGATTTGCCTCAAGACTAAAACAGTGAATGATGATATTCTTAGCTGCACCTGTTATTTATAAGTATCACATATTTAGAAATCATATCTAAACCATGTTTAATATGCTATCTTTTATAAATCAAAATATTTGAATAATTAATAATCTTGTTAGAGATAGGAAAGATAAGAAAGATCACTCACTATCATCATTATAAACTTTATATCATTATAGAGTTTGAGAAAATTATTCAGTTCATACGGTAGGGACTATTCAACTGAAATAGTCTTATACCTAATTATAAATATTGTGACATGTTACATGAATTTGAGAATATTCATATTCTATTACTCTTAATAATAATTCCAAGATTGGCAATCATTT
The DNA here is from genome assembly GCA_036184795.1 of Tokudaia tokunoshimensis. Lineage (NCBI taxonomy): Eukaryota > Metazoa > Chordata > Mammalia > Rodentia > Muridae > Tokudaia > Tokudaia tokunoshimensis. The sequence goes on from BTHU01000014.1 coordinate 19,689,282, forward strand.
TCATTTTTCAAAATTTACTAAGAGTATACAGCATATGCATTCTTCTTTGTAAATTGTTATAAAGGAACCCATGGAAAGATATACCTTCAACAAAAGGTGCAATAGGTAGGTTGGGTGGGTGTAAGCAGATCTATTTAATCTTTTTGCCTTCAAGATTATATTCCACATCCTATCACCTTGTCTAGCCAGACTTTATTTAAATTCCACTTTTTCTTATTGGCAAATGGCTCCTGCTGACACTGCTGTGAAGACTGGGTAAGAGATTTATAAACTTAATAATAATCAATAAAAAAATGACCTTTTAGAGAAAGGGATTTTTAAAAAATTGTCTTGTGGGAGAGGAGTTTTGTAACCTGAAATTTTTGTTAGTCTTTTTTTGCTTTGAAATTATATTAAATCCTCTTATTATATTGTCTGATATATTTTGGAATTGTTTCACAGCTTTTTAAAAAAAAAAGAATCAGCAATGACAAGGTTTTGGGGCTGAAAGTAAAGAGTATGTTTTTAAAATTGCTTCCTCTTGAAAATATTACACTCGGAAATAACCTAAGCTTTTTTGTTTATTTGTTTTGACTTTTGGTTGATTGTTTTTGACTATTGAGTTTGTTCCTTTCAGATTGATTTATAGCTGTGAAGTAGATGTGTAAGAGGGAAGTTAATCTCATTTATCTTATTTGAGGAATTATCTCAAATCCTTAGCTATCTGCAGCAGAGCTTTAACTTGCTCCTTTGTTAGAAGCATAACGTGATTCATAAGGTTCACATGAACTTATGACAAAAGGCCTCACAAAGGCCCTCTGTGCAGTCCTCATGGCGCTCCTGCACAAATAGGGTACAGTGTTGGCACACTTACATTTTCTTTTGTCAAGTTATGTAGTTAATTTTAATTTTTTATGTGTTTCAAATATAAATGTAATAATATACTTCATGCAAAATATTAAAATGAGAAATGAATACAATTTCTATATAGAAATCTCAGGTGTAAAAGGGGCGACCTACTCCAGTAAATCCTATGCTTAATCTCTCAGGGGGCAAATCGGCAAAGTGATTTAATTATTCTCATTGCCTAGGATAAAATTTGAGTATGGCATCTTCTTTCCAATTATATTAACTTTTCTTGTACATGCCAGATGTCATAAGCACAGTAACCTTTGCTGTAGGTTTGCTATTGCATTGAAATAGACCTTTTCTCTTTTTATTTTATTTTATTTTTTTTTTATTTTAGACAGTGTCAATGTTGATTTGACCTAAGATATTCCCACTCCAGTCTCCTTAGTGCTGGAGTTGTACTCAATTGTATCCTTCCTCAAAAATTTGCATGAAAGATAAATTTTAGGTTTCCAATGAGCTTTAGGTCAGAATAAATAAAATGCCATGCTCTCTTCTTGTTTATGGCAATATTTACTTTTAATTTCTTTACATATTTATCAGTACAATTTCTGGTTGAGTCTCGAGTTTATTTCGTTAATCTAAAACTGAACCTCCATAGTTTGAGAAATTTCATAATATTTGCCATATTCCTGGAATCAAAGTCTATGTTTTGGGAAGAAACATCAAAGTTTATGAACATCAAAGTTTATGATTTGGGAAGATAGTGATCACTCTTGCAAACCCTGCTAATTTTACACACCAAGTATCCCAGAACACAAAATAAAGCTGAAAATCATGATCCCACTGAAGCCTTAGCTATCCTCAGCTCCTCAGTAATCCTTCCTCAAAAACAATATCCTGGGAGCAATCCCTCTCCTGAATGGATGCAAAACGATGACATACATGATTCTATCTCATAGCAGTTGGGGCTTTCACAGTATGAACCACCAACCAAAGAACATATACTGCTGGACCTCGGCCTCCCCACTCATATGTTGAAGGTGTGCAGCTTGACCTTAGTATGGGTCCTGAACAATGAGGGCTACCCCTACAGCTGCTGCCTCTACATTGGATATGTTCTGCTAGCTGGGCTGCCTCATCTGGCCTCAGTGGGAGAGGAAGTGCCTAGCCTCGCAGAGACTTGAAGTGCCAGGGTGTGGGGACACTTAGGGGGATCCCAAACCCTCAGAGGAGAAGGGGAGGGGAAAGGGGGAAGGATTGTAGGAGGAGGTGACCAGGAGGGAGGCAGTGAGAGAGATATAAAGTGAATAAGTAAAAAATTAAATTAAAGTAAAAAGAAAAAAATGGAGAAGGATTCTAAGAAAATCATATTACATTGTCTGACACAATATCAGTTAATTAATAAATATGGCTTTATTGTTTATATAGTCATTAAGGCTGTACATATGATTGTATAAGTATCAATTCTATATTATATAATTATACTTTTTATGTAGTAACACATTTTCTATAATTTCTTCTTAAATTTTATTTAGTAGAGAATAAATGTGAAAAACATACTTTGCATTAATTTTCTAACTAATAAAGTATTTTACCCAATCAGTAAAGAAGGTACTATATAAAACTGGGACTGAATTCTTGCTAAAATTAACATAAATAAAGTGAATCACAGTCAATTATTCATTCCAGTGAAGTATTATAATTATTTCAAAGATTACATGACTGTAGATGAGGCTGACATCAGCAGACAAAACATAAAGTGCAATAAAATTTTCCATTTAGATCAAATCTGTTGAAAATAACAAAAGAAAAAGGTGAGATTAATATATGCTGAACACTCTCTAGGGTCTTTCATATTAGCAACTGTTAGCAAGTATTAAAGGCTGGCTTTATACCTAAGACATCTGTCATTAACCTGGATAAGCTTGTTCTTCAAGATAATTTAGTCAGATTGTTCTTGAAAAAGTAAACCTCTTCAAATAGAGCCTGTTCTCCAGAGCATCATTCATCATTCACTACATATCTTTTAGTGCATATTTTATTCACTTTCTTGTATTTCTCTCAGTAACTGACAAAATAATTTCTCAAATGTGTTGGTAAAACAGTGATAAATATAAATGTACCACACATATTTGACTTTCATGATAAGCTTTTGTCACAAACTTATATGATTATACCATTAAATCAAAAGATTTATCACCAGCAATGTAATTATATGAACTTACTAAAGTAAGTAAATAAGTAAGTAAGTAAGTAAATAAATAAATAAATTACACTTACTGTTCAGGTCCTTACATATTTGTGTAGAGTCTGACACTTCTCCGCTGACATTATCTAGCCTTGAAGGTAGTGCTGATGAGTACAAGGAGCTGCACTGGTTTAAGGAAAAAATATCAACAAATAGGGTATACAAAAGGGGTCAAAAGATCAAATTTAGAAAGGTCAAAAAGTAGGAATCGCATTGAAAGGCAGGATACCTTACTTTAAACCTGATTCCACTAAACATGTATCTATTGCTGCTAATAACTTATAGAAGAAAAAAGGATTACTAAAATATGAATTATTTAAGTAAAATGAAGCCCTATTTTTGTATTTCTTTCTTTTCTAGGAAAGTTGAGAAATTTGTTTGTTCAATATTTTAAGAAGTCTGCATCAAACCAGTCATGTTGAAAAACATTCTGCTGTGGTCTCTTCAGATAAGTCTCCTAGGAATGAGTCTTGGTGGGAATGTTCTCATCTGGCCAATGGAAGGCAGTCACTGGCTAAATGTAAAGATCATAATAGACGAACTCCTAAGGAAAGAGCATAACGTGACTGTTCTTGTTGCATCCGGAGCCCTTTTCATCAAACCATCTGTCAGCCCATCTTTGACATTCGAAATATATCCAGTGTCCTTTGGCAAGGAAAAAATTGAAAGTGTGATCAAGGACTTTGTTTTGACGTGGCTGGAACACAGGCCATCTCCTTCAACTATCTGGACTTTCTATAAAGAAATGGCCAAAGTCATTGAGGAGTTCCACTTGGTGTCCAGAGGGATCTGTGATGGCGTTCTTAAGAATGAAAAGCTGATGGCCAAGCTGCAGAAAGGGAAGTTTGAAGTACTGTTATCAGACCCTGTATTTCCATGTGGTGATATCGTGGCTTTAAAACTGGGAATTCCATTTATCTATTCCTTGCGGTTTTCTCCTGCCTCCACAGTGGAAAAGCATTGTGGAAAGGTGCCATTTCCTCCTTCCTATGTTCCTGCAATTTTGTCGGAACTCACAGACCAGATGTCCTTCACTGACCGAGTAAGAAACTTCATCTCCTACCGAATGCAGGACTACATGTTTGAAACTCTTTGGAAGCAATGGGATTCCTATTACAGTAAAGCTTTAGGTATGTAGCCATTTTTGTTTTATCATTTGAATATAAGCAAGGCTTCTAGTAAATCCTTCTTTAATTCTGTAAATCTATCTATAATTTGAAGTCTGCGTAGCAGTATACTAGCTTTATCACATGCTAGAAGGAAAGAGTATTTTTGAACAAGCACAGGTTTTAGAATTATCAATTTGCTAATTTTATGGGATTAAGGTTTCAATCATTATATGGATAAAGGCTTTGACAAATACATTGGATTGGTAAGTAAAGCTAAACCTTGTTTAGAACTAATAAAAGAATAAAATTTCCCTAGAAATTTCAGTTTTGTGCCAATGTATCTGGGAGAAATTCATTTTTTCATAAGCTTTCTGTTATATAGACCAACATCTATATGTTTTTTTCTTAAGTACATAGTCTCCAATTAGTGCTTAGTAAAGAATGAGATATTTGGCGAGTACCTGCAGCAGCTGCTTATTCACAACATGTATCTCGATAGCGCCATTGTATCTACAGATAGTCTCAAAGTCAAGTAGTCTTTGTCTTTTTCTCTGATGTTTATGCTTTACCAGTCATGGGTTTCCTATCATTTATCAAACAATGGCTTAGAAAAGAGATGACCACTGGAATGATGTAAGGCTGGGGCATTGAGCATAGATGTGGCACATGAAAAATAAATGTGTATGAAGCAAATTATCTCTTAATTATTCAGGTAAATACAAAGAGAGGGTAGAGAAAATAATCTTTACTTGAATGATCAAAGTAAGTGATCTTCTGAAAATCTTTAGCTTTCACCATAAAACTTACGGGCAAAAAAGTATCAGTTCCTTTGGAAAACAATCATTGGAATCAAAATTGGGCCCAAGTTAGAAATCAAAATGAACATAACATGTTCTAGGTTTCACATGTGAAATACTCTTACTATGGGTCAATATGAGAGGTTGGAGGTAAGAGAAAAATGCTAGTTATATTAGAGTTGTTAAGTCCACGTGTCTGAGTGCATGTGTGAGAGTGAGTGCATGTGTGTGTGTGTTTGTTGACATATATGCCCATGTGTGAAAGTATGTGTCCATTCATGTCAGAATCTAAAAGAAGACATTGGCCTGGCTGTTCTGTCACCTTCTGACTTATCCCTTTGTCTCTGAACACTTTCTCTGAACAGTAAGCTCTGGCAACACTCTTGTTTGCAGCAATTTAGGGGTTACTGACATATGTGGTCATGTTCACAAATGTTATCAAAATGAGTGCTGGAATCTGAACTCAGGCCTTTATGTTTCTGCATCAAGTCATCTTATATAATGAATGGCTGCTCAATATACATTTTAATAGTCTTTTGTACATTAAACATTTCAGCTTGAAATTGTTTAGAGAGATTTATTTTGATGAAATTTACATTTTACCAAAATGTCTGGATAGATGCAGAGACCAAGGGGACAGTCTTAAATTTGTATTACTCCCTTCCTCCAAAAAAGTATATATAAGAAGGGCATGTGTTGAAAAGGTGGCTAAAACATGAGGAATAAAACATGTACAAAGGCAGTATATAATAACACGGTTAAACAGTTTGTTGATAATCAGTAGTAGCCTATAATTGCATAGCCACAGAAGAGTAATATTGTCCTGTTTCATCCACATTTTGATTATCTCATTCCTAGCAATAATAAAATTTATTAATATGTGGTTTTTACAAACTGAGAGATATTACATACCCAATTTGTATTTTCTTATCAGATACAGTTACTTAAGGTTGATATACTCTTTATGGAGACTGATAAAAGATGTAAGATTAAAAGGGTTTCAGTATTTCTGGTTTCAGTAAGTTATAAATGGCATGGTTAACTGAGGTAATTATAAAAGGCAACACTCCTGTTTGCAACAGTTTAAGGGTCACTGACATGTGGTCATATTCATAAATGTTTCCAAAGGGAGTACTGGAATCTAAACTCAAGACTTCATGTCTCTGCATCAAGTTATCTGACCTAATGGACAGCCTCAAATTATAAAAGAAATAAAATTTGTACTTCAACAGAGGAATGAATACAGAAAATGTGGTACATTTACACAATGGAGTACTACTCAGCTATTAAAAACAATTAACTCATGAAATTATTAGCAAATGGATGGAACTAGAAAATATCATCCTGAGTGAGGTAACCCAATCACAAAAGAACACACATGGTATGCACTCAGTGATAAGTGGATATTAGCCCAAAAGCTCCTAATTCCCAGACTAAAATTCACAGACCACAAGAAGCTCAACAAGAAGGAAGATCAAAGTGTTATCCTCCTGAGAAGGATAACAAAATACTCACAGGGGCAAATATGGAGATAAAGTGTAGAACAGAGACTGAAGGAAAGACCATCCAGAGACTGTCCTACCTGGGGATTCATCCCATAAACAGTTACCAAACCCAGACACTATTATGGATGCTAAGAAATACTTGCTGAAAGGAGCCTGGTATGGCTGTCTCCTGAGAGGCTTTGCCGGAGCCTTACAAATACAGAGTCAAATGCCCACAGTCAACCATTGGACTGAGCGCGGGGTCCTCAATGGAGGAGTTAGAGAAAGGACTCTAGGAGCTGAAGGAGTTTGCAGCCTCACAGGAAGAACAACAATATCAACCAACCAGACCCCCTAGAGCTCGCAGGGACTAAGCCATCATCAACCAAGGGGTACTCATGGTTCTAGCTGCATATGTAGCAGAGGATTGCCTTGTCAGGCATCAATGAGAGGAGAGGTCCTTGGTCCTATGAAGGCTCAATAGATGCCCCAGCTTAGAGGAATCGATGGTGAGGAGGTGGGAGGGTGCTGGGTTGAGGAACACCCTCATAGAAGCAGGGGGAGAGAGGATAGGATGGGGGTTTCTGGGAGGGGGAAAACTAGGAAAGGGGATAACATTTGAAATGTAAATAAAGAATATATCCAATAAAAAAATAAAATTTTTATGTATGTACTACTTGGTAGAAGATCTGGCAAGTACCAATACAAGATGAAATAACAGAATTGTATTTCAGAGAGAAGTTAATTGGTTAGAGATTGGAATACTATTCATGTAAAATTAGGATTTGCTTCCCAACACTTACTTCTTTTCCATGTTTCCTGATTTCCCATCACTTGCATGTTGCTGTTTATTTTCCTGTTTTGTTATATAACATATTTGCCAAGAAACAAATGATTTAGAATCAAGCAATGGGTTTATATGGTGTAAACATCTGTGAAGGTACCTAGAACATTTTCGAAATACATGATAGTGATGCATTTTATACTTGGTAGGTGCTAAATAGCAATATTTTATTCTGTTGTCCTATTAAAATGTACCAGATGAAACTGGTACATTCTGAGAAGAAGACAAACAAGGAATGAATCTCCAATTTGTTGCTAAGTTCTGAAGTTTATTATCTCTTTTGGAATGTCAAATTTAAGTTTGTGCTTTCATTCATCTACAGTAATGAATATCATTGTGTTCAAGTGGAGAAATGACAGTGTTTGCTACTTAGTTCTTGTATGGCCTAGCAATGCTTGCTAGATAATGAATGAAAGTATGAATGACATCAAGTATCCTTTAAAAATGATAAAATAAGGAGAGCAAGCCAATGACTCACAAGAACTTCAGAAAGAAAACTAGAAGTTCCTTTGTAATCACACCTTGAAACCTGAGTTCTTTCAAATATCTAATCTAAAATACTTGTAAATATATATATACCTATTAATCAGAGTAAATATTTACAAATGACTTTTGGATGCAAACAGAGGTTACTAAAGTTTGATGAGTATGACTGAAACTGGGTACCAATTTTAACTCTTTGTTCTGTGCTACCTTCTCCTTCTTTGTTGAACTTTGATCCATGGTTTATAAACTGATGATCTATTTCAGCATGTATATGACAACATAGTACTTCTGCCTGTTAGAGAAAACAAGGATAGGTCTGATGTCTGCATTGGGAAGCTATGAAGACTCAAGGAAATGAGCCACATAGCACAACCAAAATAACTCCTTAAAAAGGATGAAGAGAGGTGCGAAAAAAGTAGAGAGTTCTTGGAGAAATGAAGCTCTAACGTTAGTCAAAGCTCCATTACATCTTCATAATCTGTGGAAGATCACATTTAATGAAAGAGAAGGATGTACTAGACATATCTCTGAATCTTTGGATTATGTCATCTTTACACCACCATTCCTATCAATAAAAGTATTTTATAATCATAATTCTCAAAATTCCTATAGTACCTTTTATACCTGTGAGATCATTTGTCATGTAACCTTTCCCAGGATGTAATTTCAGAATACAAAGACCATTGTTCTTTGCTTTTAAGTTAGTGCTAACTATAGAATCACACAATTCTAGACTTGAGGCAGGAGAGACTAATCTTTCTTAACAATTTGTTCATGAGAAAATAATGAGGCTTTATGTAGATGTTCTTAAATGTGATCTCTATATACAGCATTGTGTTGCTAACTGAATTACCATGTTCTGACTCAGAATGTCTATATAAGTTCATAATTTTTACCCAGACATAGTAATCTGGTGATCTGAGGGAAATGAACATTCTGTTTTAAAAGATCAGGTAAGAATTAAAAATACTAGCATATTGGCCTAAGTAACTCATTTTAGTGAATAGTAATGAAAATGATGCAGGCAGTGGGCTTGAATTTTCTTCCAAAGGGTCATGTGCATTTATCATCTGCTTTTAGCTTGACTGCTCTAATTGAAGTTTTTCTAATGGCTCCAAATTCATTCAGGTCTCAGGTTGTCTCAGCTGAGAAAATAAATGCACCAAATTTCCAAGATATTACTTCTCTGTGGAAGAATGTAATGGAAACCACAGAGTAGGTCCTTAATCTCTGTTAATTGCTAGGAATTGGATCCCACCATGTCAAAATTACTCATTTTCTCTTGTTATGACTCTTTCAATAAAACCTCATTGATCTCTATAGTAATCATAGCTAGCAATACTTAATGTATCCAGTTCCTAGGTGATGTAGCAAAGGCTTCATATACATATATATATATATATATATATATATATATATATATATATATATATATGTAGTCTTTGTCACATATCTTTGTAAATAATTTATTCCATTTCAGAGCAAAAATAATCATTATATATGAAAAGATTATAGATGAAAGTATTAAGGTTTCAAAATATTAGGCAGGTTAATGTAAAGTCATATAGTATTAGCTTGAAGAAATCATACTCAAAAAAGTCTCCTGTGCCCTCTTATTTTTAGACTTTTGTTTTAATTTATTTTTGATAACTTTATATGCTATTACTGCATCTGAACCATCCTCATCTTTCTCTTGCCCTCTAATTCCTTCTGACTCCCCCTTCTCATTCCCAAAGTCATGATCTGTCAGTTATTATTATATGTATATGCACATACACATATTTAAGTATATATAAAGTTGACTTAGTTTATTTAGCTTTGCTTTTATGTGCATATGTCCAGATCTCAACACTTGGGATTTGCAAACCAAAGAAGGAGATCCTCACTGAAGGAAACTAGTTCTCTCTCTCCTCCTAGGAGCTATTGGCCACATCTTCTTCTGAGGCATGATCATGAAGAATTCTCCCTGTCTATATTGGCATGTCAGTTGATGCTGTCATTATTTGATTCTTGTATAGGCAACTATATCGTTGAGATTTCATGGGTGCATTTTTCCTGTTGCGTGTAGGGGACAATGTGTAGCAGCAGGTGTCCTCGAACAATGCTCTGACAAGCTTCCTCTCTCTCTTCCCGGATTTTCATGGAACCTTGGTGGTAGATTGCATTGCAGTTGTATCAGCTGAGGTTGGAATATTTCATTAAAATAAACCCATGGCCAACATCAATCTAAATGGACAAAAATCAAGAACTAAAGACAAAACTCACAAAAACCAGGATAGATACAGTCCTGTCCACTATCGCTGCTTCTTTTCAATGTTGTGCTTGAAGCCCTAGCTAGAGCAATAAAACAGAGGAAGGAAATTAAAAGAATACAAATAGGAAAACAAGCCCAAGTTCTTCCTATTTGCAGATGATATAATAAATAAGATGTCCTAAAAATTCCATCAGAAAACATAAAAATGATCATCAATTTCAGCATTAATAAAATCAACTTACAAAAATAAGTAGCCTTAAATAGCATACAGTATACAGTATGTACTGATAGCAAGCACGCTGGGAAAGGAATCATGGGAAAACTACAACTCATAGTAGCTTCAAAAATATATTTAGAAAAAAAAAAGCCCTTAACCTAAGAACTGACAGAACTCTTCAAAGAAAACTTTGATTATCTAAAGAAAGCAATCAAGGAAGACACTAGAAGATGAAAAAATTCCCCATGCTCATGGGTTGGCAGAATTAATATTGTATTTATGACCATGATACCAAGAGTAAATTACAGATTCAACACAATCCTAATCAAAATCCCCCTGAAATTCTATTCAGAAATAGAAAGAAACAAAACTAAAATTTATATGAAATCAAAAGAACATGAATAGCTAAAAATAATCCTAAGGAAAAAGAATCACACTGGAGGTATTATTATGTCAGACTCCAGAATTTTTTCTTCCCAATTTAAATTTATGATAGAAATTTATCAGTTATTTAACATAGTTTTATTTGAACATTCTTAGGCATTTTTTTCATTTCTTTTAATTTGTAATTTGCTTTTTGCCTATTCTTGATTTGCTGCTTAAAGTTTAATTGCTTGTGTTGTTACTGTGTTATCCATTATTCCTTAAGGAATAGCTCTCTGTGGCTCTCTGATGTCTAAGGTTTGTTGCCTGGGATATTTTTCTGACTCTAAATGATTTCTGTGAACAGTTTCTAGCTGAAAATAAGAAAAAGCATCTACACATTTCAAGCATGATTTCTTAAACTTAAAGCAGGTAATTTTTAGTTTTATAATACTTTCTAAAGTGTTACCAAAACTGTGTAATATCTTAAAAAGATAATAATATAAAATTTTATAACAATGGAGTATATGAAATCCATTATGTACTGTCATGAGTTTTATACTCTGACCACACAAAACAAGCAGGAATTTAAAGGAATGTCTTTTATTTATTTAGGGTTATATACTATATATAATTATATAATACAGTATTACATATGTAAATTACATAATAAATTTGAAATAATAATAAACTATTTAACTAAATGTAATATTCAGATGTTTATTTGAACCAGTTACTCATGGAGACTAAATAATTAATGTAAAATTAAATATTACAAATTAATAAATAATTTTATCTGCCAAATGCCACTTTCATTATTAAGTCAGACAGATTTAATGTGCTTTTCTTTTGTCATTTATGGAAATTTAAGTTCATAAGTTAATACCTGCAAGCCACAAATATAATGTACCTCCATGTTTTGAATATGCAATATTATGAAATATGTTTGTAGTATCTGAAATTAGGGAACAAATATATCAGTTGCCCAAAGCAATGCTTATGAAGATAAAGTCTTTACCACCCATGTATAATATCTAAAAACACAAATGCTTGCTTCCACAATTAAACAAAAACAGGATTTCTTCATCACAGAGTAATACAATTATATTATTGTGTAGCAGGGATCCCCTGACTCCTTGAACATTCCCTATTTTAAACTCCCAAGCACTTTAGAGGGACTGGCCATGACACTCCTTAAGGCCAGCAAGAGGAAATGCTTCAAACTATCCTCTGGATTCTTTGATTCAAGACTGAACTGGCTTCAACAGCAGTACAGCTGTCTCCTAGTTGGAGATATCTCCTCAGAGACTATGAAAATGACAATTCTGACATATCTTTCCCAAGTTTCCCTTTCTCTCTGATCCTGATCCCTTAGTTATGGAAGGGCCCGGAATAGATTCAGGAGTAACTGATTCTGAACTTCCATTCTTTAACTTTGCCTTTTATCCTTTTTATCATCCTGTTTGTTCTCAACAAGGCAACTTGATGATTCTCTCTCCCTTCATTGTATAATTGCCTATGTTCACTTTAGAGACGTTCAGAACTGCAGGTTATCACTACCTCTAAACCCTGGTTCACCTGTATATAAAACTAGATAGCTACTTTAATCATGGGACTTTTTAATCTCCTATCCCTGGGCAAACCTGTAAAACTATTAAAAATAATTTGCCATTGCTCTGAGGGAAGCAGGATTCGTGGTAGCTCTGCAGAGAAAGGTTAAGTCACAAACCAATCCAAAGGTTACGTCACAAACCAATCCAATCTTAGCTCTACTGTTTTTTATTTACACCAAAGAAAAGTGAGATTGATGTGACCCTGACATTTCTCCAGCATCTCAAAATCTTCAAAGGATATAATGGTTTTGGTTGGGGCTTACTGTATTCCTGGGCTCCTCTCACTTAGTTTCCAAACAGATTGTGTAAAACAGACCCAATTTCAACAGCCTTAAAGGGACTGTGTTCTGAATTGTTTTAAAAGATGCCATAGGGAGGAAAATGATAATTGACTATAACCGGGAAGCAGGAAGAAAGATGAATCACTCAGAATAAAAAGGTCATCCTCTATAATGTGTATTAATGTACTCCACAATCCAGTCAATCTAAAACTTCTAGAAGTAGTTGCTGGAGGAAATCTACAATGTGTGCACGTTATTTTCAGTTTTCTTACTAAATGTGAATGATCGTGCCAGTTCCGCAGTGAGCCAAATAAATTTGAAAATACATTCCAGTTCAACAACTTTGTATATTAGTTTTAGGATATACAACAAAACCCAAATGTAGTTCTCCATGAAATGCAAGAGATAACATCTGACACACAGTGTTGAGGAAGGGTCTAATAAGACAATATCTACAGCAATGCCTTATAATGAGGACGCATATAATTCTACAAAGTGAATCTGGTGTCACAGAATACACAAACACACCTTTCATAGCTTCTATTCATTACATTCGGACTATATTTCTTTTCTACCCAAACTATAATCATATTAATGCATATTAAGTTTGTAAGTTCCTTCTTAACTTATATAACAATGGTGTAACTCGACTATCGTATTCAATATTATTTTACCTGAGATCTACCTAAATACATTGAATTTTTCTTTTTCATCTTAAAAGAGCCAGAGTAGCCAGTCATTCACAGTGGATGCCACCATGATCAAGAAGGTTTTACAGCTGCTTATTTTTCATTTGTCTCTGGCTGAAATTGTTCTCAGTGGGAATGTGGTAATTTGGCCTACAGATGGTAGCCATTGGCTAAATATTAAGATCCTTCTTGAGGAGTTGGTTCAAAGAAATCACAGTGTGACTGTACTGACTTCATCAGAAACTTTATTCATCAACTCCAGTCCTGATGCCTTTATAAGTTTTGAAGAGATTCCGGTTTCCTACACAAAAAGCAAAATAGATGAAATAATTGAGCATATGATAGCACTGTGGCTGAACCACAGGCCAACGCCTCTCACGATGTGGACTTTCTACAAAGAACTAGGAAAGCTCCTTGCCACTTTCTACACAATCAATAAGCAAATCTGTGATGGTGTACTAAACAATCCTACTCTGATGGCAAGACTTCAAAAAGGTGGCTTTGATGTGTTAATAGCTGACCCAGTAACAATGTGCGGAGAGCTGGTGGCTCTGAAACTGGGGATTCCCTTTGTGTATACACTACGCTTCTCTCCAGCCTTTACAGTGGAGAGGCATTGTGGGAAAATTCCTGCACCGGTCTCTTACGTACCTGCAGCCCTGTCAGAACTCACTGACCAGATGTCTTTCAGTGAAAGGGTTAAGAATACCATTTCTTATTCTCTGCAAGACTATATATTTAAGACCTACTGGGGAGAATGGAATTCATACTACAGCAGAGTTCTAGGTGAGTCTCAGCATTTCTTCCCATTGACGACCACAGATACCTCGATTCTTATTCAGCTAAAGTAATCTATCCCACTGGAATGGATTGAGTATATTTGTTAAATCCCTCCACGTCTTTAGCTACTGTTCTTGTTTAAGAAAATTCTTCAAAAAAATGTTTTGATGCTATTAATGTGTATTCAGTTATCATTCACCAGAAAGAAAATGTTCTTCTTTTAGTTAGTAGCTTTCCAACTTTTAAATAAACTTTCAAATACCAACGAAACCCACTTTACTAAGGTAAAATATGATAATAGCCCTATGAACAAAATGGACAATATTGGGATCATACATATTCTCTCTTTTTATCCTTCAGCCTTTATCTGCAAAAATATACTGGAAAATATAAAAGGTTATTGCTGGGAAACCCACATGTACATCTTACTCTGCTGATCCCTTTTCATTCTTGACATCTCAGGGGGCTCGCCCTCTCTCCTGGCAATGCTATGTGTCTACAGCCTTCTAGACGGAGCGCTTTCCTTATGAGAGCCTATCACATAAAACAGTGTTAACTGGGGAGACAGTTCTGGATGATGGTTTATATTGCTTCTCTTTCTGACTCTCATGAGATTTACTTCCATATTTCTTTTCTTTCCTGAATGACTTTCCTCCAACTCTGTTAGTACTCAGGGGGATTAATTAGTACACAGAACAAGACGAGAGGCTACCAGTGATATTTTCTTGCAGAAGTTAGGTGCAAAACATTTTCCTCTACCCAGTTTTTCATCCTTTTCACCTCCTCTATTCTTTTCATTTTCTTCTTTTCCTATTCTTTTCTTCGTGTAAGGAAATATTTACTGAACATAAAAGAAGAGGCTAATAAATTCCTGCATATAAAAATTATGATGGGCACAACAGACAAAAATCACCCTTTAGAGCTTATATTTGAAGTTAATAATTAATCACATATTTAATAATGTATATTTATGCAAAACACATGTAAATATATATTTATATATGATATATATGCACATATGTTAGCCTATGACATATGCTGTGTAGTAGAACAAGAAAACCAATGTTTTGGAGTGAAATTGAAATTGTACTTATTCAGAGAGACCATGGAAGGTAACAAAATTAAGAATAACATTTGAACAAGGTTCCAAGGATGCTGAGTGTTTGGCTGTGTCAAAAGTGTTTCAGGCTTAAAAGATTAATTACTGGTCACCACATGCTTTAAGTCCTGCAACAGGGAAATTCTATTTGACTTTAACTCTTCTTGTTACTGGTACAATCATTCATATTTTGCTTTTTGTGTGTTTTGGAAGTCCTTTATCCAAATATCCACAGGAATTTGTTTTGATTTCTTCATAAAATGTCATAGAGGGAAGATATTCTGCATGTCATGTATATAAGGTAAAATGTGAAGGCTAAAATTTTCACATGATTTTTGATAGTCTGGTAACTACAAAATGGTAAGTAAAATTATTCATTTTTCCTTTTTTTCCTCTTTTACTTTTTATATTAGATATTTGCTGTATTTACATTTCAAACGATATCTCCTTTCTGGGTTACCCCTCTGAAAACCCCCCTATCCCATCCCCCTTCCTGCTGCTCATCCCCCCACCCCAATTTCCTGACTTGCATTCCCCTATTCTAGGGATTCAAGCCTTGATAGGACCACTGACCTCTCCCCTCATTGATGTCTGAAATGGTCATCTTCTGCTATGTATGTAGCTGGAGCCATGAGTCTACCCGTGTGTACTCTTTGGTTGATGGTTTAGTCCTTGGGAACTCTGGGGGTACATTTTTATATTTCATACAGTGTAATTTAGTATTTATTTTGAAGGCATTTTAAATATATTATGCCTTAGAACTGCTTCATCAGATGTTTTTCATTTTTAAGTTAATGTATGTGTGTGTGTGATTATATGAAAGTGTGTGTGTGTGTGTGTGAGTGTGTGTGTGTGTGTGTGTGTGTCCATGAAGGCTAGAGGGGTAGTATGCCCCTAGGACTGGAGTTATAAGTAACTGTGAGCTAACTGGCATAGATACTGGTAACTGAACTTGGGTATTCTGAAAGAATATTATAAATTACTAACTGATGAACCATCTCTCAAGATCCTCAAACATGCATTTTGATTTAGATTTAAGTATTGACTGCATGGTCATTTCTCAACCTCTGATACATGTTCTGTAATAGCTGTCATTCATTGCTCATATTTGCATTATACACTGTGTATCATAGGTACTAAATAAGGTGACTGTACACCTCCCTTAATGTAGACATTTAAACAGTGTGATAGTGAAGGCTTTGGAAATTATGGTAGTTTTGGGGTAGAAATCCATCTTCTTTGGTCTGGTATCAGGCACATGATTTAATGAAGCTTTCAGTCAATGTCCTTTGTTTTCTGTAAAATGAGTTAATAATTTAACTGGGCTTTAGAACTTTATGTGTGTGTTATGCATTCTGTCACTTGTAAAAAGTTAGGTTAAATATCATTTACACCATACTCCTCATTAACTCTTTAATGGCAGAACCATGACCACATGCTGGTGAGAATCTAAACATTAAGAGCTTGCTCATAAATATCTTGCAAAGAAGTTTTAACACCATTGCTTGGTAGATAAAGTGTTTGTCTTGAAAGCATGAGAGTTTTGAGTTCAGTCCCCAGTACATACATTTTAAAAACAAAAACAAATAGAGGCTATATGGCATTACAATGGCTCTCTACACAAAACCACAAGCAAAACCAAACAAAAAAACAGCTAGCCATGGTTGTGTCTTCTTATAATACCAGTTCCCTTGGTGTTGCTGGTTACCCAGCCTAGTCCATTTGGAAAAGCAGAACGACAGCAATAGAAAATAAATAGTAACTGGGAAACACAGCTGAAGCTGACCTCATAGGTACATACGTAGTCACATGCAGAGAAAGTATATGACCTCATATGTAAATACAGAGAAACATGCAATGTTAGTGCTGATCTCATATGTACATACACAGAAACATGTGGATAACTAAAAGGAAAAGTATCTTCTGGGCATGGCAGGGCACATAAGAACTCACAGTGATTGCAACAATATGAACAAAACCTGTGCAAGCAAAAACTGAACTAAATTTGTGCGTGGTGGTGGGAATGGGTCATGAAATTCTACCTAGAACCTGGAGCCATGGGCAACTGTTAGCTGCTAGAAAAGGGAGAGACAGTTTTCTCTGAGAATGTAGTAACTCTACAAGCTCCACTGGAAGGCCAGACGTTTAAGAGTATTAAGGCAACATAAATTGATCGTGAAGATTTAAAAAACAAAATAGAACAAAAGGTTGGGTGAGTATGGAGAGGGTATATCTGGGAAGAGTTAGGTAAGGGGTAAATATGATCAAAATGAGTTGTAAGAAACTTTCAGAGGACATACACAGAGGTCACAAGGCGATGCACATGGTTGCTCAAGAAGGTCAACCATGGAGTTTTTATATCTTTGGATCTAATAAATTAGTAAGTTGTAATCTTACTTGGTTAGAATAACTGCATGGTTTATTGACAAAACATGGGGTTAGTTGAAAATAATTACAACTCTTTCTCAAACTGCTATTGCCCTATGTTATATTAAGAGTTAAATTTAAAAGCAAAAATCTGCAAAGTATGTGGCCTGTGGTAGGTACTAAATCTTTCCTCTCAAAGTAAGCCATAACAATCATATGATGATGGTGAAAGTCTTTGTAAATAAAAAGTTCTCAACTTCTTACATTACAGGATAATGATCTAGTTTTACAAATCTTACTATTTGAGAAGTTGTTTATTAAATACTTGAGTCCTTGTGTTCCCTATGTTACTAAACATCCTCTCTCTCTCTCTCTCTCTCTCTCTCTCTCTCTCTCTCTCTCTCTCTCTCTCTCTCTCTGTCCCTCTGTGTGTTTGTGTGTGTATGTATGTATGTATGTATGTATGTATGTGTGTGTGTATGTGCATGTGTGTGTGTGTGTGTGTGTGTGTGTGTGTATGCCATGGAGTACAGGTGGAGGTTGTAATTTAAGCTGGGAATTTGCTCTCTCCCTCTGCCGTATAAGTCCTCGGGATTGAATTCATGTTCTTAAACTGGATGGCATACACCTGTACCTACTGAGCCATCTCACTTGCCCACTAAATATCTTTGATCAGGAAATAGTTTAAGTAGGAATACATTGTCTGAAACGTGATATGTAATGCCTTTTCCTGGGAATTATATTTTTGTAGTGATAGAGATATCCAGTGTGAATTAACTAGTAGTGAAAGAAGATAAATGCACTATTTTCATATTATTATTCTGAATATAAGAGATTTTATAACTTGTTCGTTTCCTACGAAGTTCCCATTATAATGTTTTCCTCCTATTCTTTATGGAAAATGTAGAGTAGTAAAGTTGGACTGTGGTTAAAGACTACCATACATGCTTTTAAGGGACAGAGGGGAGTGTCAGGATACAGCCAAGTGAACTCATCCAAGAGTCTATATTCTGTATTATCTTGATTGCAACTCTTATGGGTGGAGGGGCTAATTACCTTTATCCACCAAAGGCAATGGGACAGGAATATCAGGAATATGACAATATCATTTATATCCAGCAGCCCATGTAGCAACTGTTCTTCATTGTGCTTACCTTATCTTTCAGAGTGGCTGCTTTCAGCATTCACATGCATTCAGTCAGCATGCCATCTCCTGTGTTTTCATGTAGCCAGAAGTCCTTCATCCCCAAACCCATGTTGCTTACTGATGTCAAATTTTAGCCTCCCAAAGTGAGCTAACTAAACTGCTTCACTTCATAGATTTCTTACCCAAATGAACTTGGGATGGGAACGGAACAGAAAACAAAGCATAACTCTAATAAGGAAAGGTTTTTACTTTTGATAAGAAATCAAGGCATCTTTTCAATTTTATTATTAAAATATTTATCTTGTTCTTTAAGTCATATCTTTACATCATTGTGTATTGTCTTTGCATTTTCTGAGACTAGTAACTATTTTATTCTGATAAAAGCCCTGGACTAACAAATTTACCTGTTTATTATCTTAAAAATCCTCCTACAAATTAAAATGAACACAGTACAGTGGGTGAGATTGCTTTGTCAGTAATGGGCTAGCTTAACAAGTATAAGTGTTTGATGCAGATCACCAGAGTCCACATGAAAATACAAGGCACAGTAGCATACACTTCTAATTCCAGAGCTCTGGAGGTAGATACAATTGGATCCATGGGACTAGCTAGGTCACAGAAGAAATTTAAATGTCTATTGGTCTAATTTCATTAGCCTAAAGGTGTCTATAAGGCCTATAGGTGCTATACATAGACAATAACTGACATATTTCTCCCCATTTGTGTGTTTTTATAAATCTGGAAGTCAATATTTGACTTGTTTCATATTTAAGTTGTTACTTCAATTAAACAGACACTCAACCTTGGCAGAGCAGGGAGGGGAGCCACAGCAGTGGTTTCTCAGTAAAGACCATGATGGTTCTCTGCTGTGCCTCTGCTGTGCTGGTCACAGCTTTCATGACAATGTTCTGGAGTGTAACAAAGATATGAGGCATAGTTTCAATCTATAGCTTCTTCTCAAGGATCTTGGATAGATTGGGCAGGGCTGACAGTTCTGATATCAGAGTATGTTCCCAGATCACAGCACCTCAAGTGTCCTACACTGAACTTTGAAAGAGTCCATGTGCCCAGTGAGAATGAGGTCACTGAAAATTCACTAGATGAGATGACAGAATGTACAATGGAGACCTACATGTGAATGCAATGGCAGCACCACATAGCAAGCAACATGACAAATACAACATTTTGTTCTTCTAGCAACTGGGAAGTATAAAGTTCTCACCAGACTGTTTTGTGATAACTTGAAAGAGAATAGATGTTGTCAAAACATACAAAAAAGCTACAAATGAATGACAATCTAGTAGAAAATGCATTTTTATCTCAATATTTTAATTCTTTTTTATTATTATTATTTTATTTTCTATATTCTTTATTTACATTCCAAATGATTTTCCCTTTCCCAATTCCCCCCCACCCTGAAAGTCCCATAAGCCCTCTTCCCTCCCCCTGTTCTCCATTTGCCTAAGAATTTCATGAATTCATTGTTTTTAATTGCTGAGTAGAATTCCATTGTGTAAATTTACATGGAAAATATCTCTGATAAAATTGAAGAAATATATAGAAAAACACATTAAGATTGACTATTTCATAGAAAAATTATACAGATAAAATGGTAGGCATAAAAATATTCCTAAGTTGATTGAAAGTGGAATTATAAACATTTTCTGATAAAATTGAAGATCTACAAGGAAAATATTTCTGATAAAACTCAAGAAATATATAGAAAAACACGTTAAAACTGACTATTTCATGAAAAATTATACAGATAAGAAAGTAGGCATAAAAATATTCCTAAATTGATTGAAAGTAGAAGCAAAAATATTTTCTGATAAAACTGAAGATTTACATGGAAAATATCTCTGATAAAATGGAAGAAATTTATACAGATAAATTGGTAGGAATTAAAATATTCCTAAGTTGATTGAAAGTAGAATTATAAACATTTTCTGATAAAATTGAAGATTTACATGGAAAACATTTCTGATAAAATTGAAAAAAATATGTGGAAAAACATTAAAATTGATTATTATCATGGAAAATTATACAGATAAAATGGTAGGTATAAAAATATTTCTAAGTTGATTGAAAGTGAAATTATAAACATTTTCTGATAAAACTGAAGATTTACCTGGAAAATATCTCTGATAAAATTGAAGAAATACATAAAAAATGCCTTAAGATAGAGTATTTCATAGAAAAATTATACGGATAAAATGGTAGGCATAAAAATATTCCTATGTTTTTTGAAAGTGGATTTATAAGCACTTCTGATAAAATTGAAGATCTACAAGGAAAATATTCCTGAAAAAAAATTCAAGAAATATATAGAGAAACATGTAAAAATTATTACATGGAAAATTATACAGATAAAATGGAAGGTATGAAAATGTTCCTAAGTTGATTGAAAGTAAAATTATAGACATTGTCTGATAAAACTGAAGATCCACATGGAAAATACTTCTGACAAAATTGAAAAAAAATACAGAGAAACGTTAAAATTGAAGATTATCATGGACAGTTATACTGACAAAATGGTAGGCACAAAAACGTTCCTAAATTGATTGAAAGTGGAACTACAAACACCACCCCCCGACGAAACCAAAAATCTACATGAAAAACACCTCCGACAAAATCAAAGAAATACACAGAAAAAAATGTTAAAATTAAAGATTATCATGGAAAATAATACAGACTAAATGGTAGACACAAAAAGCATTACTGAATTGAAAGAGGAGTCATAAACATTTTCTGATAAAATCGAAGATCCACATGAAAAACTTCTCTGTTAGACTATGTTTTTTGTTGGGGAATTGAGTGTATTGACATTATAAGATATTAAGGAATAGTGATTGTTGCTTCCTGTTATTTTTGATGTTCTTTTTATGTTTGTGTGGTTACTTTCTTTTGGGTTTGTTGGAAAAAAATTACTTTCTTGCTTTATCGAGGGTGTAGTTTCCTTCCTCATGTTGGCATTTTCCATTTATTATCCTTTGTAGGGCTGGATTTGTGCAAAGATATTGTGTAATTTGGTTTTATCATGGAATATCTTGGTTTCTCCATCTATGGTAATTGAGAGTTTTGCTGGATATAGTAGTTTGGACTGGCATTTGTGTTCTCTTAGGGTCTGTATGAGATCTGCCCAGGCTATTCTGTCTTTCATCATCTCAGGTGAGAAGTCTGGTGTAATTCTGATAGGCCTGCCTTTATAGGTTACTTGACCTTTTTCTCTTACTGCTTCTAATATTCTTTCTTTGTTTGGTGCATTTGGTGTTTTGATTATTATGTGCCAGGAGGATTTTCGGGTCTGGTCCAGTCTGTTTGGAGTTCTGTAGGCTTCTTGTATGTTCATGGACATCTCTTTCTATAGAATTCTAGGAATAATATCTCAAGGCCTCTTGATGTAGAACAAACATGTTACCAACTATGTCATCTTAAAACCCATGTATGGCTGCTTTAACATAGAATTCAATAACTATTGTAAATAATTGTTAAATCTAAAATCTATGAATATAAAATTCATCTACTGAACTTGTCTAAAGTCTTGAAGATGCACACATAATGTAAGTAAGGGATATAAACATTTTGGTAGGTGAGATTTGAGATGGTTTAATGCACTGCCTGGAAACTCCAAGCTCAGTATCCTCAGACAATGAACCTAACTGCTGCGCCATTAGGCTGTGTGACTTCATGCATGTGTCAAAACTACTAAATGATGACCTTTAGAAATAATATCTACACTGCCTGAACAAGATCAAAAGGGTTACTTAAAAAGATTCTCATTGACTGTTTGTTTTCTTACCTGACACCCAAGTTGTTCTGTGTATAATTGCCTAATATTAGTATTTCAACATACTCATCTTTTCTAAATAGCTCTTGAAATTAGCATTTGATTTTTTTCTTGTTCGTGTTTTTCTTAATGGTAAGTGTAAAGATGTGTATTGATTATCCTTACATTTGTATCTCATATCCAGAAGTGTATTGAAATCATATTCAGAGAATTAACCAGGGTTCCCCCAATGATGAAATAATGATGAATCATTTACATAATGGGAATCCTCCAGCATAATTCTTAAACCAAGTATAACACGGTTTATAAGAGAAATTTGTTCCTAACAGGAAATTGGAGAGCAATGAACAGCGGCAAATAGTTTACAGGATAGAGACAATCTGTTATCTGCCGTTTACTAAAGAGAAGAATTGTAGAATTCATCAGTCATTGCAGCTACACTTAACTTTTATTGGTTTATTTTTAGGCAGTGGTAATAGTTGCATGTTATCCTCTTTCACTGTCTGAATCCTCTAGTTTTCACTCTCCTCTTTTAACATAGAGTCATGATAAGCATCTTAGGAAGTCTACATTTTCTTCCAATAGCTTATGAGGAAATGCATGGTATCATTTTGCTTGCAAATACAAGTACTAATTTCCTCCAATCAATATTTTGTACTCTCCAGGAAGACCCACCACACTGTGCGAGACTATGGGGAAAGCTGAAATTTGGCTAATGCGAACATATTGGGATTTTGAATTTCCTCGTCCATATTTACCAAACTTTGAGTTTGTGGGAGGACTGCATTGCAAACCTGCCAAGCCTTTACCTAAGGTAGGTTTATGACAGAGATGATCTTAATTATTTCATGATACAATAACTGATTTTCCTTCAGAATTAATATCTCTAAAAACAAAGATGTATTGCTGAGTAACTCTACTCTGCCAGGAGAATTTCTGCTCTCATCATATTTACTTTTTTATTAACTATAGTAGATCTTTTGAACTTGAGAATTTAAGTTTAAGAGTGAATCGAGAGGGGAGTTGGAGGGGGAGTTGGGGGAAGTGGGGTAAGGAGTAATTAGCTGTGGTCAGGATGTATTTTATGTGAGATGAATCTATTTTCAATGAAAAAATAAAATAAAAAAGAAACTAACAACAACAAATGGAATAAAAGGTGTACCAAAAAAAATGTTAGTTTTTCTGTAGTGTGGATACTACAGCCAGAGTAGAAAGACAGGACCACAGATGACCAGGGGAGTGCTGAAAGTCTTCCTCCTGTGCCCCACAGAGCTGTGGACAGGGACACCTTCCCTGACTGTTTGATAGAGAATGATGCCTCCAGTGATAACTTCCAATGCATTGTTTAGGATTTGATGAGTAAGAGAAAGCACATGTTGAGAGCCTGCAAGATCAGGCATAGCTCTCAGACTTTAATGTGTGGGTTAATAGACATGGTGGTAACCTGTACTTTCGTAGTAACAAGTGGTATGAGACTGCTATCAGGAACTGATAATGAAGATGATTTTAAGTTTTAGCATAATATCATTAAGGAGGTAAAAAGATATTTTAGACCAATTTTTTAAGGAAACATTGGTTTAATCAACAAAGAATGCTTGATGCAGACAGAGACTCATCTACATCAAATAAAAATAATATCATGAGTAGACAGATTCAAGTATTATAATAGTTCCATGATAATTTTATTAGGAATACTTGTGGGTCACCGGCATGACAATAATTCTAAGTCTGACTCACTGGTTTCACTAATGTTCATCCAAGTAAACAAACATTTCATTTTCTTTCAGTTACATATTGTAAATAACATGTTAACTTGCAAAGAGAAGTGATGCCCCTATTTTCTGCTCCCTTCTATGGTGATTTGGTGTCACATTCTTTCTTGAGTACACCTTATACATTTTTTTTTACAGAAAACATGTTTTCTCATACAGTTATTATTTGGTTTTACATGTCATGGGACAGAGAAATATAAAAATTTCTCTGACCCTTATTTCCTTGTTTTCTACTTAGAATTGTAAGTGAACTAAATTTCCCCATAATTATTCTGTACATTTTCAATGGAATGTCATGTTTTCAGGAAATGGAAGAATTTGTCCAGACCTCAGGGGAACATGGTATTGTGGTGTTTTCTCTGGGGTCAATGGTCAAAAACGTGACAGATGAAAAGGCCAATCACATTGCCTCAGCCCTTGCCCAGATTCCACAGAAGGTCAGTAAAACCCTTGATCCTTGAGACCAGAGCAGCATCAGACAAGCAGCAGAGTGAGACTGGTAGTGGTATTTGCAGACAGAAGCTTAAACCTGTCAGCTGGTGAACACAACTGATGACGTTTTCAAGAGTTAGTGGTGTTTTTTGACATATTTGTTCATCTGCCTTATTTTCCAGTCACTATGAAAAATTGGCTTCTACAATCTATTAATAGGATAAAAAAGAAAACATTAGGCTACTTCTAAGGTCATTTGACCTGGATTTACTGACACTGAATTTCTGAAATTTGGTTCACCAGTATGCTTTTAAGATAAAAGACATTATACATCCTTTAAAAAGAAATCATGTTAGCCGGGCGGTGGTGGCGCACGCCTTTAATCCCAGCACTTGGGAGGCAGAGGCAGGAGGATTTCTGAGTTCGAGGCCAGCCTGGTCTACAAAGTGAGTTCCAGGACAGCCAGGGCTACACAGAGAAACCCTGTCTCAAAAAAAGAAAACAAACAAACAAACAAAAAAAAAGAAATCATGTTAAAAGCTATACTCCAACTTTCTGAATCACATGAAGACTATACTAAAATGCAGGTGTATTTAGTAGAAGCCCTAGAGTCTACTATTCTTTCTAAATTGAGTATTCTACAGTTGTACAAACAAAATTTGAGTGTTATTTTAAAATATAATGTATTTTATGATTTATAACATTCAGTTAACCTTGACATTTATCGTTGGTATTCTATAATTTAACTATTTATTCCTATTTATGAACTAATCTAGTGTCAGTCATATATCGGTTAGTTCTCATATACATATAATGCATATTTTATATTAATAGGCATTTTAAAAATTGTGACTTTTATACCTACACTTGTCTCTTTCAGTCTTTATCATTTAGAAATTAAAAACTTATCTCGTTACTCCAACTAAGAGTGATTGATAAGCAAGCCCTGTATAGTTCTCCCTCTAAACAAAAATAAACCAAAAACCAAAAGAAAAAAAATCAGAATATTCCTATATGTACTCTATTTTATTTCTAATGCCTTTCAGTAATAAAGACCAAAGTACTAATATATGTTTATTAGACAAGTAGTAGAAGCTGTTAGGAGTGGCTAGTTGTGGACAGTCTTATTCTATAATTCTGTTTGCAAAAGCTCATATTTGTAACACCTTCTTAAATATGAACTAAAGTATGTACACTGTTTGTTCTCAATAACTTGCTGCCTCTACATACCTTCACAATGTGTGCTTTACCTGCAAAATCAAGACTTTGTCTTCCGTAGGTTTTGTGGCGTTACAAAGGAAAAATACCTGCCACATTAGGATCCAATACGAGACTGTTTGATTGGATTCCTCAGAATGACCTTCTTGGTAAGACTCTGAGGTCAGAAAAATCTCTGTTGTTAGGAAGCAAGTTAAAACTTAAAATTATTCAATATTTTCAACTGTCTTGATGCTAAGAAATTGCTTACATTTTATATATTGCATCAACTTTTACTTTTGTGTTAGTACTGGGTATTGCACCTAGGAAATTTTGCATGCAAAGCAAATAATCCACCACTGAGCTACAGCACACCTCCAGGTTTAAAGAAGAAATAATTGAATTACACACAGCCATGGTTACACTGTGCACAAAAAGACATCCTAAGCATCTTCAGATCCCATCAGACGTTAGAAATCTCTACCTCAGTAATACTTTCCCATACATTGAAAAAGAGTTCATTTCTTCCCCTCTGGGAGTATAATTTCCTAGAGTAGCAATGTATCATGCTCAACATTTATACACGATCTTGCCTTCATTGATGACTTGTACAATAACTCTTTATCCCTTCTACCTCTGAGATTCAGCTAACTAATTAGCATGAAATGTATACTCACTCCTTCCTTTGTCTGCAAAATAGGGCATCCCAAAACCAGAGCTTTTATTACCCATGGTGGAACAAATGGAATCTATGAGGCCATTTACCATGGGATCCCTATGGTGGGAATTCCCATGTTTGCTGATCAGCCTGACAATATTGCTCACATGAAGGCCAAAGGAGCAGCCGTGGAGGTGAACATGAACACAATGACAAGTGCAGATTTGCTCAATGCTGTGAGAACAGTCATCAATGAGCCAACGTAAGTACTGAATCTTATGCAGCCATGGCTGATATGGTTAGGCTGTCCTGGAATATTCCAAAATTTCATGCTTTTGAACTTGGTTTAATACAAGTAACAAGAGACTGGTGTCAATATTGCTTGCTTTATTTTCAATTAATGAAGCTATTTCCAAAAATCGAAAACAAATTGGATTTAAATATTCAGTAAACATCTTTTCCAATTATATTATTAGCATATATATTCTTGCACGATAATCATGGATAATTAGCTATTAACTATTAACTGTGTTAACATCTCCTATACCTACTCCAAATCCTCTCAGATTCACTCCTTCCCACTTCATATCTATTTTTTTAAAATAAACTGCTGAGTCTGATTTGTGCTGCCCATAGCACATAGGCTTGGACTTATCTACTAGAGCAGTGTTAACATGCCAAGACCAAAACTTTAAAGAAAACTGAATCTCCCTTCTCTATCAGCTAGCACCTGCCCACAGGTCCTCCACTAACATACACAAAGAAGGACACACATGAATAAGCTCACACTGTGTCTAACACCCAAGTGAGCTTTGATCACTTTCCCCTAATCCTATAGAAGTCTCGTCACCTCTTCATGAACCAAATACTCCCATCATCTCTATTAATATAGTCTGGATAGAGTATAAAACTTTACATTATGACCAAACCCAAGTTAAATATTAATTTTTCTTACTATGAAACTCCAAGAGAAAGTATACTTTGCCTTCTAAATACTTAGCTCTCTACTTGATGTTATCTGCTTTTGTTTTTCTTTGTTCTGGCTGTTTTATTTTGAGATATTGTCTCACTATATAACCCTGGCTGACTTGCTTAGCCTTAGATGCTGTTTGAGAAAAAGGTTAAAAGTGTTAGGTTTGTAGCAAATACTCTTATACTAATGAATTAACTAGTTAAACATGTATCACATACTTTAGAAAAAAACAGACAAGTGTTTGTTTGTACCTTTTTCAAGTTATAAAGAGAATGCCATGAGGTTATCAAGAATTCACCATGATCAGCCAGTGAAGCCCCTGGATCGAGCAGTCTTCTGGATCGAGTTTGTCATGCGTCACAAAGGAGCCAAGCATCTTCGTGTGGCAGCCCATGACCTCAGCTGGGTCCAGTACCACTCTCTGGATGTAATTGGGTTCCTACTGACCTGTATGGCATCTGCTGTATTATTGGTTGGAAAATGTTGTTTGTTTGTATTTCAAAAAGTTGGTAAGACAGGCAAGAAGAAAAAAAGAGACTAGATGAAGGAAAAGCCACCTCAGGTCTCTGGGTTTGGTGAAGTACCAAATGGAGTAGCAATAGTACTTAGAAGCCCAGGGAGCTGCCAGTCACCTGTCCTCATCCCATTATCCAACAACCCACTCCTGTCTTAGTCTGCAGGTAAATTGTAGGATGCAACATAATCATACTTTCCTGAAGGCATTCCATCTTTCCTTCACTAGTTCCTAGAATTTTTCTTTTTTATCTTCTTGGCACAAGGGCACTATTAATTTAAAAATGTTCTTTCCAGAAAGTCATTCAAAACATAAACAAGATAATAACTGAGAGCATTCTGAATCTTTGAAAAGGCACACAGGGTATACTGAGTTTTATTTAAGGATCATACAAGGGTCACTTAGGCAAGTGCTCACGGAGCACAGGGATTAGTATAGTGTGAGGAGATTCATTATTTTCTTTCTTAAATAAAAGCCAGCTATTGTGTTTCTCTGATGTCATAGGCATTAGAGGATCAGTTCAGAACTGCGACACCATATTATAGTAGGTAAAATATATAAAAATTGTTAGTACATTTAAATTATGATGGTCTATTTTCCTGCTTTTTCCTAAAATATATATCTGTATGCTCACTCTCCACTCAAAGGTTTTAGATACTTTTTCCAAGAAATGAAAGCATGAACTGAGACCCCATTTTTTCCTCAGATAACCATTACTAACAATATTTGAAAGTTATTTCTAGAAAAAAATAAAATATCAAAATATTATAATAATTTCTTAAATTTTAACTGGCTGTTATTTGACTCTGTGTTAATCCATTATACTTAAAAAATTGTGTAGTTATCACTATTTATAATGAAATGTTTAATTTTCTGCTAAAATAAATACTTATATTGAGATCACTGTGTTATTTTCCAGACTCCATTTTCTATAAATTTAAACTCACCACTTAGTTGTAACAACAAGTATATATTAGTTTTCCAGATTTTCTCATAATATGACAATAGGTGTCTAAATTAAAGAACAGGACACTCATTTTGATGTACAGGAGGCCTGAAGTGATAGAATTGAAGTCATAAAGGATTTACTAATATATTTACTTAAAAGTAATTAAATAATACTAAGAATTTAGCTAAAGGAGCACAGCATCCAAAATACCCAATAGGTGGTGTGCTAACTAAGGCAGCCTGAGACCAGCAAAATTTTGGGTGCTGGTAGGCTAAAGCTTGTTCACCATGATTAGGCTAATTAGATCCATTCCCATACCAATGGAGACAACTCTGATTTCCAACCAGCAATTAGGCCCATTCTCACTCCAAGAGGAGACCTCTCAGCTCCTGCTTCAAGGGTCCGCTCAAGCTAGCAAGGCAGTGTGACAACTACCATTAAGTACTGGTCTGTCATCTAGTCTGCTGTGCTCTTTTTAGGAAAATTAGTTCTTCCAAGTGAGCAAATAAGCATGAGTAATAGCTCTCCAAAGGAACAACACTGATGGACGATGTAAAAAAATAACTATATAATATTCTTGTATATGTGCATAACTAAAGATGCACATAAATTGCTATAATATTGTGAACATTAAAAACATTTGGTAAACGTTAACAACTTTATCACAAAATAACTCATATTGATGCATTCTGATTTATCTTTATTTACATTTTGAAAAGGGCTTTTTATGTTGGCTGCATGGTTGTTTCCCCTTCTTTTCCCTTTAATTTTTTTTTCCAACAGAGATCAAAATATGGTAATCATACATTAAGAAGTAGTGGACTAGCCATGCACTGTGAAATGCGGGTTGAACACCATGGAGCCTAAGAGTCCCTTTTGTTCTCTGATACTTTGGCCACTCATTATCCTTCTCACTCAAGTTTTCTTCCTCTTCTGCTTTTTTCTTCTGCTTCTCCCTTGCCTGAGTGTTATCAAAAGTCAAGTGAGGCTGCATAAAATCCACAGTGATACAAGCCAAATTTATCAGTGTAACTTATTTTATCTGTAGATTACAAAACAAACAGCTGGGAAATGACTTCTATAGCTGTGATAGTTTGAATAAGTTTGGCCTCCACAGAGTCATGTGTTTGAATGACTGACCCACAGAGAATGACACTATAAGGAGTTATGGCCTTGTTGGAATAAGTGTTACTTTGTTAGATGGGATGAATCACTGTGGGGGTGGGCTTGAGGTCATCTAGCTTTAAGCTCTGCCTAGTGTAGAATTCCAGTCTGTTCTGGTTGCCTTTGGATCAAAATGAAGAACTCTCAGCTCCTGTTCCAACACTATGTCTGCTTGCATGCCTCCATACTTCTTTCCATGATGATAACTAATTAAATGTGACACTGTATGCCAGCCCCAATTAAATGTTTTCCTTTATAAGAGTTGCCTTGATTATGGTATCTCTTCACAGTAATAAAACCCAAACTAAGACAACAGAAGATATTTGTGAAATTCTGCATATGAAGAAACTTAGGCTTCATGAAACAGAGACCAGGCCATAATAGCAGAGTTATTGCTACAAAGTTCTTATCACAGAGAGAGCACTTAGATGTGTACAAGAGAAGAAAGGAGCTACAAAGTTCATGTGCATGTACAAAGTACATTGTTCATAAGTGTTCCATGTTCTCTTGGTCTCTTCAGAGCAAAGAGTTCATTAGTTGGTTAATGTTCAAAAATCTATCAATCTATCAACTCTAAATCAGTGCAGTTTGAAGTTAGTACAATTGGACACATGGACCTTGTATCACAAAATGAAGGAGGAGGAGAAGGAGGAAGGAGGAGAAGGAGGAGGTGAGAAAGAGAAAGAAGGAGAAGAGGAAGAAGGAGGAAAGGGAAATGAGAAGGAAGGAGGATAAGGAAAAGAAATGAAAGATAAGAAGAGTAAATAAACAACTCAATCAGTATGAATAGAGACTGGTATTCCAAACTATCATAATAATCTTTTGTAACAAGAATTTATTTATTTCAATTATTTTGTTTTAATTTTATTGTTATGCCTCTGTATCTGTGTTTTCCAATGGTGTTAGGTGACCTCTGTGAAAGAGTGCTGTGATCCCAAAGAAGTCATGACCTACAGGGTGAGAATCACTGTTCTATGCACACTAACCGCTTAAGTTTTGGAGAAATTTTGTATACCAGGACTTTTGTTTTCATATTTGGGAAGATGACTAGAAAGAGGGAAGGTGATTTTTATTTGTTGCCAAAACAAAAATTAATTTCAAAAAAAACTTACATTTTATCCACATTTTTAAATGTTATACTTTACTAGAAGAGAAAATGTGCCTGGTTCAGCTATATTTATAATGCTGTGATGTTTTATAAATAATCAATTACAACAAAGACAAAGGGAATTTATAAAAGAGTTCCTTGGGGGCTGCTTGCTGTTTCAGTGAGTGAGTCCATGACAATCATGGCAGGGAGACAGGCATGCATGGTGCTACAGCAGGAACTGAGATCTTGTATCTTGAGACAACCACCACAAGGCAGAGAGAGAGGGGTGGGGGGAGAGAGAGAGAGAGAGAGAGAGAGAGAGAGAGAGAGAGAGAGAGAGAGAGAGAGAGAGAGAGAGAGAGAGAGAGAGCTCTGATTGGAAGGCAAGGAATTTGAAACTTCAAAGCCCACTTCCTTGTCATACCACCTCCATCAAAGTCACACTTCATAATCCTTCCCAAAAATGTCTATCACCTAGGTACCAAGCTTTCAAATATATGAGCCTATGAGAAGCCTTTCACATTCAAACCACCACAGCTCTTATACTTTTAAATTTATTTAAATAAAACTTACTACATAGTCAAAACTAGACTTTAGTTTTTCCACAAAATCAAACACCTTTGAATTTTTAATAACACCTATATCTGGATATGAGCTCCAAAAACTACAAGTGATGTTATCTACCACTGTACCTTTTTTGCTTCAAATTTACATATAATACCCCAAAATGTAGCAGATTTTATAAAATGATTTTTGCCTCTGTGGCATTAATTTTATTTCATAGACTTTGCTCACTATGATAACAATGTTAATATTTTCTTAAAGCACTTGTTTACCCCCTCATATATTGTGAATTGTTTCTGACTTTTTGGGGGAGGGCTTTCATAGTGAAGTTACTAACCATTGTGCAAACCATACCTTTGTAATTTCATAGAATTCTTCGACTTTTCTGCTAATTTGACTTTGAGTTCTAAATGAATATATTCTTGGACATCATGTTAGCAAAACAAAACTTCCAAAGCAATTTGAAAAAAAAAACACATAAAGAATTTCTCTCTCTCTCTCTCTCTGTGTGTGTGTGTGTGTGTGTGTGTGTGTGTGTGTGTCTTCCTGCTTGCCTGTCGGTCTGTGGGTGAGTATCTACAAATGCATGTGATGTCTGCAAAGACTTGAGGTTTCAGCTCTCCTCTAGCTAATATTTCAGAAAACCTTCTGTCACCAGTCAATGGTCCTAAGAAATCAACTTGGATCCTCTGCAAAATCTTAAGCTCTATTTACCTCTGAGCCCTTCCTCCAGCTCCAGAAATTTGAAATTTTAATAAACCAGCTGTCATCAAATGTTGTGACTGAAGATAAATCTTTTTTTTTTACTTTTTACAAATACTTGGGTTTTTTGGTTTTTTTTAATTTTCTAAGTTTTTTTATTTACATTCCAAATCATTTCTCCT
>BTHU01000014.1:19722374-19864933 GCA_036184795.1 Tokudaia tokunoshimensis
TTTACATGTATTTCTCCTTTCCCATTTCCACTGTCCCCGAAAGTCCCATAAGCCCCCTTCCCTCCCTTTTTTCCCCATTCAACCCCCTCTCCCTTCTCTGTCCTGGCATTCTCCTACATCCAGTCTTTCCAGGACCAGGGGTCTCTCCTTCCATCTTCTTGAACATCTATTGATATGCGAATTGTGTCTAGGGTATTCCGAGATTCTGGGTTAATATCCCCTTATCAGTGACTGTATACCATGTGTGTTCTTTTGTGATTGGGTTACCTCACTAAGGATGATATTTTCAAGTTCTGACCATTTGCCTAGGAATTTTGTGAATTCATTGTTTTTAATTGCAGAGTAGTATGCCATTGTGTAAATATTCCACATCTTCTGAATCCATTCCTCCATTGAGGGACATCTGGGTTCTTTCCAGCTTCTGGCTATTATAAATAATCTGCTATGAACATAGTGGAGCATGTGCTCTTATTGCATGCAGGTAAGCCTCTGGGTATATGCCTAGGAGTGGTATAGCAGGATCCTCCGGAATGTCATGCCCAGTTTTCTGATGACCCACTAGACAGCTTTCCAGAGTGGTTGTACCAGCTTGCAATCCCACCAGCAGTGGAAGAGTGTTGCTCTTTCTCCACATCCTTGCCAACAACTGCTATCTCCTGTGTTTTTGATCTTAGCCATTCTGACTGGTGTGAGATGGAATCTCAGGGTTGTTTTGATTATTTGCATTTCCCTTATGACTAAGGATAATGAACATCTCTTTAGGTGCTTCTCAGCCTTTAGCTATTCTTCATGTGAGAACTCTTGTTTAGCTCTGTACCCCACTTTTTAATAGGGTTACTTTGCTCTTTGGAGTTTCCTTGAGTTCTTTATATATATTGGATATTAGCCCTCTGTCAGATGTAGGGTTGGTAAAGATCATTGTCCAGTTAGTTGATTGCCGCTTTGTCCTTTTGACAGTGTCCTTTGCCTTACAGAAACTTTGTAGCTGGGCAGTGGTGGCACACGTCTTTAATCCCAGCACTTTGGAGGCAGAGGCAGGCAGATTTCTGAGTTCCAGGCCAGCCTGGTCTACAGAGTGAGTTCCAGGACACCCAGGGATACACAGAAAAAATCTGTCTCGAAAAACCAAAAAGAAAAAAAAAGGAACTTTGTAATTTATTTTATGAGGTCCCATTTGTCAATTCTTGATCTTAGAGCATAAGCTATTGGAGTTCTGTTCACGAAATTCTCCCCTGTGCCCATATGTTCAAGGTTCTTCCCTAGTTTCCTTTCTATTAGTTTCAGTGAGTCTGGTTTTATGTGGAGGTCCTTGATCCACTTGG
This sequence comes from Tokudaia tokunoshimensis, assembly GCA_036184795.1. Lineage (NCBI taxonomy): Eukaryota > Metazoa > Chordata > Mammalia > Rodentia > Muridae > Tokudaia > Tokudaia tokunoshimensis. The sequence continues at coordinate 19,723,697 of BTHU01000014.1, forward strand.
AATTGAGCTTAGTGCAAGGAGACAAGAATGGATCAATTTGCATTCTTCTGCATGCTGACCTCCAGTTGAACCAGCACCATTTGTTGAAAAGGCTATCTTTTTTCCACTGGATGGTTTTAGCTCCTTTGTCAAAGATCAAGTGACCATAGGAGTGTGGATTCATTTCTGGGTCTTCAATTCTGTTCCATTGATCTACATGCCTGTATGACAAGCACTTCAAGTCTCTGAAGAAAGAAATTGAAAAGGACCTCAGAAGATGGAAAAATATGCCATGCTCATGGCTTGGCAGGATTAATATAGTAAAAATGACAATCTTGACAAAAGCAATATACAGATTCAGTGAAATCCCCATCAAAATCCCAACTCAATTCTTCATAGAGTTAGAAAGAGCAATTCAAAACTTCATCTGGAATAACAGAAAACACAGGATAGCTAAAACTATTCTCAAGAGTAAAAGAACTGGGGAAATCAGTATCCCGGACCTCAAGCTGTACTACAGAGCAATAGGGCTAAAAACTGCATGGTATTGCTACAATGACAGGCATGAAGATAAATCTTAATAGGTCATACTATACAGTAGTGTATGCACTACTATTCCCTTTATGATAAAATAGTGCTTTTTCATTTCATAAAATATCCATCCTTAAAGATTTAACAGAAGCATTATTGCATCCTTACTTTCTCCTGACGAGTCCACTGCTACGCCTCCTTTCCTTTCACATTTTTGCTACAGACATTATCTTGCTTTGATTCCTCAGGTTCTGAACTAATACTGAACTTTTTTTTTACGACTGACCACGTTTCCCCCTCCCTTCTTTCCTCCCCCTCCCTCTCCCAAACCTCTCTTCCCAGCCTTCTCTAGTCCTCCTCCATTTCTCTTTAGAAAAGGGTGGGCATCCCATGAATATTAACTAGCACATCCAGTTGCAGTAAGACTAGACACCTCCTCTCCTAATAAGGCTAGATGAGGCAACCCAGAAAGAGAAAAGTGTTAGAAACAGCCTCTGCTCCCTCTGTCAGAAGTCCTACAAGAAGATGAAGCTACAAAACTGTAACATGTGCAGAGGGCCTACATCAGTCCCATGCAGACTCCCTGGTTGGTGGTTCAGTGGCTGTGAGCCCCTATGAATCACGTTTAGTTGATTCTGTGGGTTTTCTTCTGGTGTCCATCCTTGACCTCTGGTTCCTACAATCCTTCCTCCCCTCTTCCTCAGGATTCCCTAAGCTCCCCCTAATGTTTTGCTGTAGGTCTCTGCATTTGTTTCCATCAATTGCTGGGTGGAGCTTCTCGGATGACAATTGAGTTAGGCACCAATGTATGAGTAAAGAAGAATATCATTAGGAATCATTCCATTGACGTCGCTCCCTCCCTCTCTCTCTCTCTCTCTCTCTCTCTCTCTCTCTCTCTCTCTCTCTCTCTCTCTCTCTCTCTCCTTTTTTTTTTGCCAGTGGTGTTTGATTCTATCCTAGGTCTCTAGGTTATCCTGCCTCTGGTTACTGGCCCTCCAGGCACTGCCAAGGATGAAATTCCTATCATGGCATGGGTCTCAAAGTCATTGGTTGGTCATTTCCACAATTTCTGTGCCACTTTTTTTTTTTAAATGTCAATTAACTCACTTTGTGTCAATCATAAGAATTGTAACCCTATGGTTCCATTCACAGACCAAGATTATATTCTCCTGACACATTTTCGTAGAGATTTAAAAGAAACTCACTCATAGCATAGAATTCAACATTCTATAGAGCCTCCTGTTTGGAGTTAGTTTCTTTTTGCACATTCTGTGATTCATACTGTTAGTATCAGAGCTGCAGATCGGCTCTAGTGACATCACACATCAGTGACAGGAACCCACACATCTGTTGACAAGGCAAGCTCATCTCCCACCTTTACCTGATAGTGGCTACATCACTATCCAAATAAAAGGATGACCCCTCTGACCTCTCTCTCTCTCTCTCTCTCTCTCTCTCTCTCTCTCTCTCTCTCTCTCTCTCTCTCTCTTCCCGCCCCTCTTTGCCAACACATTTGCCCTTTTCTCTTGCAATAAGCCTCACATGGAATTGTTTTGGCCTGGTGTGTTCTGTCCAGACATGAGCCACACTTCCAACACAACACATACATTGAACTGAGAACTCTCAACTCCAGTGTTCATAATTCCAATGTCATTTCTCTTTATCGTATGTTCTTCTGTTCATTTTCCTTAGTAGTCTTTATCCAGTTTCCTTCCTGAAACCCAGCTGGTACATCTGCTATCATTCCGTTCTTAATTTTAAAATATCACATTTTGTAACATTTTTAAATGAGTTTAAAATAAAATTGTTAAACAAGAAGATCCAGTTCTTCGTAAGTATGTAGATGTAGTGTATAAAACAACAATCAAAGGGTATTTTATTGGATAGAACTCTCTAGACCTGGGTGGTTTTGTAATTTTAAAAGTTAATAATTTATTTTATATCTAAGTTGTTACTCAACCAAACAAACCTTTAATCTTTGCAGAACAGCTTGGGGAGGCACATCATGGTTTCTAAAAAATGGGTTGTGGCAGTTTTGCTGCTGCAGCTTTGCTGGGCTGGCTGTGGCTTCTGCGGCAAGGTCCTCGTGTGGCCCTGTGATATGAGCCACTGGCTGAATCTAAAGACTATTCTTGAGGAGCTGGCAGCAAGAGGGCATGAGGTAACAGTCCTGAAATTCCCCAGTAACATGATAGATCAGAGTAAACATTTTCCACTGCACTTTGAGAATATTCCTATGCAGTATGAAAGTGAGATTGCTGAGAATCAGCTAAATGAGTTGGTAAATCTAGCTGTGAATGTCATTCCAAACCAGTCACTGTGGCAAGCTGCAAGAACATTACAAGATTTCTTTCTTCAACTGACTGGAATTTTTGAAGATGTTTGCAGGAGTGCATTGCACAACCAGACATTCATGAACAAGCTACGGGATGCTAAATATGATGTAGCTGTTATAGACCCTGTCACTCCCTGTGGAGAGCTGGTGGCAGAAGTGCTTCAGGTCCCTTTCATAACCACCCTGAGGTTCAGCATGGGCTATGCCATGGAGAAATACTGTGGCCAGCTTCCAACTCCACCTTCGTATGTACCAGACGCCATGAGCGAATTAGCAGATCATATGACCTTTACAGAAAGGGTGAAAAATATGATGTTTTCACTGTTTTTTGACTTTTGGCTCCAGCAATATGATTTTACATTCTGGGATCAGTTTTACAGTGAAACTCTAGGTAAGAGACTAGCTTTCATACTATGTTAGATGCTTATAAATTAATTTTTCCCTTTTACTACCTTTATTTGCTGTGAGTTGTTTCTTGATCTTAGTCATTGCAACATGGATAGGATGAAATCAAAATAGCTTTAACTTTCATTTCTTTAATTGCTAAGGATAATAAGCACTTTAAAAGATATTCTTTATGTGGTTTTGTGTTTCTTCGGAAAAGTCTCATTCTAGGTCCAGTACCCTGTTTTATTTACTTTGCATGTTTCCTTGAAAATTCTTTGATATTCTACAAATTAATATCTTATCTGATCTATAGCTGTAAACTATGCTAAATCCAGATTCTAGTATTCCCCTTCACTCAGATTCTTCCTCTCCTTTTTGTCTTATGGGGCCCATTTGTCAACAAAAGTGCTTTCTGGGCTTATCTTTGTAGGATTTGGCCTGTTTTCTCTAACAGTTTCATGTTTTATAATTTTCACACTGAGATTTTTGATGCATTCGGAGATGACTTTGTACAAGGTGATAGACACAGGTTAACTCCATTCTTCTCGCACCAAGTTCTCCCACCGTTTGTTGAAGATGTGTGTTTTTTGGCATCTTCATCAAAAAGAAAGCTGGCTGTAGTTACCATGCACTCGTGCTTGTGCCCTCCTCTCAGTTTCTTACTTTGAATTTGCCTTTGACTGAAATCGTTCTCAACAGGAATTTGGTAATTTAATCTGTAGATGGTATCTTTAGTTGGAAATTGAAGTTATCCTAAATGTTGGTGGGAAAAAAAAACCAGTTTGAATGTTCTGGCTCTATCAGAATCTGTTTTTCATTTCTGGTCCTGAACCTTCTGTGCCTACCTGCTTACTGCAATGGAGTAATGTAGACACCTTAATTGAACCTATTATAATGCATTTGATAGACTATAGGCCTACTTCTCTCACAGCATGTACCTTCCCAAGGAATTTGGAAGTTTCTAGAAAAATTCAATTAGTAAGCAGATCTGTGTTGCTGTAGCAAATGATCCTACTCTAATGGCACAATATGGGCAGAAGCTCTAAGGTTTTGGTAGCAGATTTAGTAACAATCTGTGAAGATTGGATGATCTGAAACTTGCAGTTCTTTTAGTGTACAAATTTTCATCTTTTTAGGATCTATCATTGAGAGACAATGTAAGAAAATCCATACACAGATCAGGGTACCTACCACTGGTAGGAGTTGAATTACCAGATGGATGTTGTGGACTCTGATGAAAATCCAGCACCCAGGACACACCAAGTTTTCTTTTCTTTCCTTTTTTTAAAATTTTTTATTAGATATTTGCTTTGTTTACATTTCAAATGTTAGCTCTTTTCCTCATTACCCCTCCAAAACCCCTTATCCCATCCCCCTCCCCCTGCTTACCAACCACCACCTACCACTTCCCTAACCTGGCATTCCCCTACACTGGAGCAGTGAGCATTCACAGGACCAATGGACTCTCCTCTCATTGATGTCTGACAAGACCATCCTCTGCTACATATGTAGCTGGAGCCATGGGTCCCTCCATGTGTACTCTTTGGTTGGTGGTTTCGTCCCTGGGAGATCTGGGGGTACTGGTTGGTACATATTATTGTTCCTCCTATGGGGCTGAAAACCTCTTCAACTCTTGGGTAATTTCTCTAGCTCCTCCACTGAGGACCCTATTCTCATTCTATTGTTTGGCTGTGAGCCATGAGCATTTTAATCCCCCTTCTAAGAAGGACCAAAGTATCTACAATCTGGCCTTCCTTCTTGAACTTCATGTGGTCTGTGAATTGTATATTGGGTATTCCAAGCTTTTGGGCTAATATCCACTTATTAGTGAATGCATACCATGTGTGTTCTTTTGTGATTAGGTTACCACACTCAGGATAATATTTTCTAGTTCCATCCATTTGCCTAAGAATTTCATGAATTCATTTTTTTAATAGCTGAACAGTACTCCATTGTGTAAATGTACCACAGTTTATGCATCCATTCCTCTCTTGAGGGACATCTGTCTTGTTTCTAGCTTCTGGCTATTATAAATAAGACTGCTATGAACATAGTGGAGCATGTGTCTTTATTACATGTTGGAGCATCTTCTGGGTATATGTTCAGGGGTAGTATAGCTGGGTCCTCAGGTAGTACTATGTCTAATTTTCTGAGGAACCACAAAACTGATTGCCAGAGTGGTTTTACCAACTTAAAATCCCACCAGCTATGGAGGAGTGTTCCTTTTTCTCCATCCCTACATCCCTGGGATAAAGCCAGGTTTGACCAACTGTTTCCCCCCCTCTCCCCATGTACATACACTGTATATGATCACAGCCTTCTCCAGGGAAGCAGGGTATCATTGACCTCCTTACACTGGGCTCTGTGTCTGTGATCTGTGCGTCAGGAAGGCAACTGCCAAGTGTTGGGCCCAAAGGTACTTTCTGGGATGCTTGAAAAGACTGCCACTGCTCCCATGCACAGTGTATGAATCCCACACACTGGCTCACAGTGCAGTGTGCTCAATCAGCCTAGCACATTCTAATCCTTCCACTGCTCTCCCAAGGGACTCAAATCATCATTGGTACAATTACTACAGAAAATGTGTTGGCAGCTGGCAACTGCTTTACAAGAGAGCTGGTGCCTCTGATTTCACTTCCTTGTGTGCAGCTGCATAGACAACATGATTCCTGAGCCAAAAATTCAACTACTCTGACTGGAAGGGTGTGTTAATCCACAGTCTTTGCTTTATTTTATGCAAAGTGAGCTACTGCCCTGAGCACTTCCTGCATATCTCTCTCTCTCTCTCCCTCTCTCTCTCTCTCTCTTCCTCTCCCCTCCCCCTCCCCTCCCTCTCCCTCCCCTCCCCTCTCCTTCCCTCTCCCTCCCTTTCCTCCCCTCCCCCTCCCCTTCCCCTCCCCCTCCCTCTCCCCCTTCCCTTCTCCCCCCCCTCTCTCCCTCTCCCTCTCTCCCTCTCCCTCTCCCTCTCCCTCTCCCTCTCTCCCTCTCCCTCTCCCTCTCTCCTTGAACATCAGCTCAATCCCTTCTGAAACAACCAGAGAAGCATGCAGAAGCTTCTCTCCACCGTGGCTCCTTTCAGTCCCGAGACTGATAGTAAAGGATGTACCCAGACTCCGAGTTCTTGGAGATATCAGATGTCAATACGTAGAATTCTTCAACAGCTTGTGCATCTATTTTCTCTACAGCGTCGTCATCAAATAACAACCAAAATCATGACTCTTAACTATTCCAATATAATGGCCTCAGTTGGGACTGCTTCCACAGTGAACCACAACAGTGACCAGGTCATACATTCTGTTAGGGTTGATTGCATTTCCCGAAGTGTTAAACAGACAGAGTTCTAAAGGAAACACCACCTGGTAAGAAAGCTTTGTATATCGATGAAAATGGTCCATATACTTAAACCTCTTCAGGTGCAGGGCCAGGATCATGGGCAGTTTCTTAACTTTCATCCCTTTGTATGCTTCCTGCTTGCTCCAGCACTCTTCACAGTAGTATTTGTATTCACTGCACAGAGTTTCTGTGTAACTGAACCCTCTTAAGCCGTGAGTAATTGATGTGTTTTGTTCCACATCAACAGAAAGTTCTAAAAAAATCTTCATCTTTGCTGCTTATAGTTTCACAAGTAAGGCGCTTGGTTTCATTAGTTAATGTTGCCTGAAAAATCTCCTGGACCTACATTGGATCGGTCTGGTGTGCTGTTGTTATCCTCGCTGTCTACGTCTCCGTTCCATAATCAGCCATTTTGTTTCTCCTGTTTCCTTTCTTCTTGTAGAATATCAGCAATTGTATTGAGTAGGTAATTTAAGAATTCATGGGCATCTTGTTGCATGTAGTTGTCAAAAAGCTGGTTTTCTTTCCACAATCTGGTGATGAACTTCTTGGGCAGGATCATGCTGGGTGGCTATGCTGTGAAGAGGTCCACCAGGCAGGTAGGAAGGTTCTCCTTTTTTCAGGACTGACTCTTGTATGTTAGAACTTTTTCCCAAAATGGACAACAAAAATAAAGTGCTTGAAGTACCGAGTTGCCGTAGCATGTATTTCCAAAATCGAGTAATCCAAAATAGTGCTCGTTGACCGGAAACTGTTCTAAACCAATCTCTTTCTCTAATGCTGAGGTATTGGTGCCCATGGTACAGATGAAGGCAAATTTAGAGACTGTCATTAGGATTTCCATCTGCCTGCATCATTTTCCAGACAGTCATGGTGGGAGGGGGACTCCGGGAGCCAGGCCACCTCCTCGCTCCTCAGCTTTCGGCCACAGCCAGAGCCTCCGCAGATCCACGCTTCTCCTTAATTTTCATTAAATTCTTAAAAGTCTTTAATTTCTTTCTTTATTTCTTCCTTGACCAAGTCATCGTTGAGTATAATGTTGTTCAGTTTCCATGTATATGTGGGCTTTCTGTTCTTTCTGTTATTATTGAAGACCAGCCTTAGTCCATGTTGATCTGATAGGGTACATGAGATTTCAATCTTCTTATATCTGTTGAGGTCTGTTTTGTGACCAAGTATATGGTCAGTTTTGGAGAAGGTACCATGAGGTGCTGAGAAGAAGGTATATTCGTTTGTTTTAGGATAAAATGTTCTATAGATATCTGTTAAATCCATTTGGTTCATAGCTTCTGCTAGTTTCCCTGTGTCTCTTGTTTAGTTTCTGTTTCCCTGATCTGTCCATTGATGAGAGTGGGGTGTTGAAGTCTCGCACTATTATCCTGTGGGGTGCAATGTGTGCTTTGAACTTTAGTAAAGGTTTTTTTATGAATGTGGGTGCCCTTGTATTTGGATCATAGATGTTCAGAATTGATAGTTCATCTTAGTAGAATTTTCCTTTGATGAGTATGAAGTGTCCTTCCTTATCTTTTTTGATTATTTTAGGTTGAAATTCGATTTTATTCGATATTAGAATGTCTACTCCAGTGCCAGATCGGGAGGCCATCACGTCTGCAGGGTGAGTGGCACCACGGAGAGTGTGCAGATTGCACTCCACCATCTTTGCTCCAGTGACTGGGAAGTTGGGACAGCCAGGTTCTGAGACAGACAGGCATAATATCACTTGGGTCTCGGGAGGCTTGTGTGTATGCGGCTCCCAAGTGCTGGGCTGATCTGCAGTAACCAGCGCTCCAGCTCTGCTGTGGGACTTCTGCCTGGCAGAGGGACTCCGCACTGGGCTGGAGCCTACCAGTTTTCCTTCCGCGACCTCTGTTCCCGCAGACTGCACTGAAGCAACCGGTACCCACACTCTAACCCCAATATAACATCACTTGGGACACGGCCTGTTGGGGCTTCCATCTGCACCCGAGAACGGGTCAGCGCTGTGGTCATCTGGGTGCCAGATCGTCAGGCCATCGCGTCTGCAGGGTGAGCAGCACCACGGAGAGTGTGCAGAGTGCACTCTGCCATCTTTGCTCCAGTGGCTGGGAAGCTGGGACTGCCAGGTTCTGAGACAGAAAGGCATAATATCACTTGGGTCTTGGGTGGATTGTGTGCACATGGCTCCCAAGAGCTGGGCAGATCTGCAGTAACCAGCATGCTAGCTCTGCTGTGGGACTTCTACCTGGCAGAGGGACGCCCCCCCCCAGGAGAGATCACACACCCCTGCACAAGGCAGGAGCCTACCAGCCTCCCTTTGGCGACCTCTGCTCCAGAAATCCACTAGGCTGAGCCTTTGGATGTGCAGGGACTCCCCAATATAAGATCACTTGGGGCAAGGCACATTAGGGCTCCAAAGTCACTCAGGAGCAGGCAGGCCCCAGAAATCGGTGCCAGGGGAGTCCTGATAATCCGGGGGGGGCAGAAATAGCTTTGCAGGCTCACAGGAGTTACAACCAACAGCCAGTGGCAGCAGGACCAACTAACATCAGAGGTATCCAGATGGCAAAAGGCAAACGTAGGAATGTTACTAACAGAAATCAAAGTAATGTGGGACCATCCGAACCCAACTCTCCAACAGCAGCAAGTCCTGGATACCCCACCACACCCGAAAGACAAGATCTGGATTTAAAATCACTTCTCATGATGCTATTAGGGGATCACAAGAAGGACACAAATAAATCTCATAAAGAATTACAGGAGACCATGAATCAACAGTTAAAAGCCCTTAAAAGGAAACAAAAAAATCGCTTAGAGAAATGCGGGAGAACATGGATCAAAAGATGGAGGCGCACAAGGAGACAACACAAAAATCGCTTAACGAGATGAATCAACGGGTAGATGCACTCACAAAGGAATCACAAAATTTGCATAAAGAAATGCAGAAGAATATGGGTCAACAGATGGATGCCCATAAGGAGGCAACACAAAAATTGCTTAAAGAAATGAATCAACGGTTAGATGCCCTTACAAAGGAAACATGAGAACTGCTTAAAGAAATGCAGGAGACGATGGATCAACAGATGGAATCCCATGAGGAGGAAACACAAAAATCGCTCAGAGAAATGCAGGAGAATGTGGGTCATCAGGAAGAAATCCTGAAAGAGGTAATGCAAAAATATCTTAAAGAAATACAGGAAAATACAAACAAACAAGTGAAGGATCTCAGCAAATCCATCCAGGAACTAAAAAAGGAAGTAGAAAGAACTAAGAAATCACAAAGGGAGACAACTTTGGAGATAGAAGACCTTGGGAAGAAATCAGGAGTCATAGATGCAAACATCAACAATAGAATACAAGAGATGGAAGAAAGAATCTCAGGTGCTGAAGATTCCATAGAAAGCATCGACTCAACAGTCAAAGAAAATGCAAAATGCAAAAAACGTGTAACCCAAAACATCCAGGAAACCAAGGACACAATGAGAAGACCAAACCTAAGGATTATAGGTATAGATGAGAGTGAAGATTTGCAACTTAAAGGGCCAGTAAACATCTTCAACAAAATTATGGAGGAAAACTTCCCTAACCTAAAGAGAGAGATTCCGATGAACGTATAAGAAGCCTACAGAACTCCAAACAGACTGGACCAGAACAGAAATACCTCCCGTCACACAATAATCAAAACACTGAATGTTTTAAACAAAGAAAGAATACTAAAAGCAGTAAGAGAAAAGGGCCAAGTAACATACAAAGGAAGACCTATCCGAATCACATCAGACTTCTCACCAGAGACTATGAAAGCCAGAAAATCCTGGGCAGATCTCATGCAGACACTAAGAGAGCACAAATGCCAGCCTAGACTACTATACCCAGCAAAAATCTCAATCACCATAGATGGAGAGACCTAGATATTCCATGATAAAACCAAATTTTCACAATATCTTTCCACAAATCCAGGAAAAAATGAGATAATAACCTTCTTGAATCAAACCCAAAAGTAGATAACCACTCATACATAAAGATAGCGTCAAGAATGGCAGATGGCAATAATCACTATGCCTTAATCTCTCTTAATATCAATGGTCTCAATTCCCCAATTAAAAGACATAGACTAGCAGACTGGATACGTAAACAGGACCCAGCATTTTGCTGCATGCAGGAAACGCACCTCAGTGTCAAAGACAAACACTACCTCAGAGTAAAAGGCTGGAAAACAATTTTACAAGCAAATGGCCCCAAGAAACGAGGTGGAGTAGCCATCCTAATATCAGATAAAATTGATTTTCAACCTAAAGTCATCAAAAAAAACACAGAAGGACACTACATACTGATCAAGGGAAAAATCCACCATCAAGAACTCTCAATTCTTGATATCTATGCTCCAAATGAAAGGGCACCCTCATTCGTAAAAGAAACTTTACTAAAACTCAAAGCACACATCGCACCACACACAATAATAGTGGGTGACTTCAACAACCCGCTCTCTGAAATAGATTGTTCAGGAAAACATAAACTAAACAGGGACACAGTGAATCTAATTGAAGCCTTGGACCAAATGGAACTAACAGATATATATAGAACATTTCATCCTAGAGCTAAAGAATACACCTTCTTCTCAGCTCCTCATGGTACCTTCTCCAAAATTAACCATATAATTGGTCACAAATCAGACCTCAACAGATACAAGAATATAGAAATAATCCCATGCCTCCTATCAGATCACTATGGAATAAGGGTGGTCTTCAATGGCAACAAAAACAAAAGAAAACCCACGTACACATGGAGGCTGAACAATGCTCTACTCAATGATAACTTGGTCAAGGTGGAAATAAAGAAAGAAATCAAAGACTTTTTGAAAGTGAATGAAAATGAAGATACAACATACCCTAATTTAGGGGACACAATGAAAGCAGTGCTAAGAGGAAAATTCATAGCCCTGAGTGCCACCAAAAAGAAATACAGAATACACTAACAGCTTAATGGCACACCTGAAAGCCCTGGGACAAAAAGAAGCAAATACACCAAAGAGGAGTAGAAGGCAGGAAATCATCAAACTCAGGGCTGAAATCAATCAAGTAGAAACAAATAAAACCATACAAAGAATCAACAAAACGAGGAGTTGGTTCTTTGAGAAAATCAACAAGATAAATAAGCCCTTAGCCAGACTAACCAGAGGGCACAGAGATAGTATCCAAATTAATAAAATCAGAAACGAAAAGGGAGAGATAACAATAGAAACTGAGGAAATTCAAAAAATCATCAGATCCTACTACAAAAGCCTGTATTCTACACAACTAGAAAATCTTGAGGAAATGGACAATTTCCTTGACAGATACCAAGTACCAAAATTAAATCAGGATCAAATAGACCATCTAAACCATCCTATAACCCCTGAAGAAATAGAAGTTGTCATTGGAAGTCTTCCAACCAAAAAAAGCACAGGTCCAGATGGTTTTAGTGCAGAATTCTATCAGACCTTCAAAGAAGACCTAACACCAATACTCTTCAAACTGTTCCACAAAATACAAACAGAAGGAACACTACCCAACTTGTTCAATGATGTCACAATTACACTAATACCAAAAGCACACAAAGATCCGACAAAGAAAGAGAATCTCAGGCCAATCTCTCTTATGAATATCGATGCAAAAATACTCAATAAAATTCTTGCCAACCAAATCCAAGAACACATCAAAACGATCATTCACCACGATCAAGTAGGCTTCATCCCAGTGATGCAGGGATGGTTCAATATAAGGAAATCCATCAATGTAATCCACTATATAAACAATCTCAAAGAAAAAAACCACATGGTCATCTCATTAGATGCTGAGAAAGCATTTGACAAAATTCAGCATCCTTTCATGCTAAAGGTCTTGGAAAGATCAGGAATTCAAGACCCATATCTAAACATAGTAAAAGCAATTTACAGCAAACCGGTAGCCAGCATCAATCTAAATGGAGAGAAACTTGAAGCAATCCCACTAAAATCAGGGACTAGACAAGGCTGCCCTCTCTCTCCATATCTTTTCAATATAGTACTTGAAGTTCTAGCTAGAGCAATTAGACAACAAAAAGAGGTCAAAGGGATACAAATTGGAAAGGAAGAAGGCAAACTATCACTATTTGCAGACGATATGATAGTATACTTAAGCGACCCAAAGAACTCCACCAGAGAACTCCTACAGCTGATAAACGACTTCAGCAAAGTGGCCAGATATAAAATCAACTCAAGCAAGTCAGAAGCCTTCCTATACTCAAAGGATAAGCAGGCTGAGAAAGAATTAAGAGAAATAATACCCTTCACAATAGCCACAAACCATATTAAGTATCTTGGTGTGACTCTAACCAAACAAGTTAAAGATCTTTATGACAAGAACTTAAAGTCTCTGAAGAGAGAATTTGAAGAAGACCTCAGAAGATGGAAAAATCTGCCATGCTCATGGATTGGCAGGATTAATATAGTAAAAATGAGCATCTTACCAAAAGTAATACACAGATTCAATGCAATCCCCATCAAAATCCCAACTCAATTCTTCATAGAGTTAGAAAGAGCAATTCAAAAATTCATCTGGAATAACAGAAAACCCAGAATAGCTAAAACTATTCTCAAGAGTAAAAGAACCTCTGGGGGAATCAGTATCCCGGACCTCAAGCTGTACTACAGAGCAATAAAGTTAAAAACCGCATGGTATTGGTACAGTGACAGACATGTAGATCAATGGAACAGAATTGAAGACCCAGAAATGAATCCACACTCCTATGGTCACTTGATCTTTGACAAAGGAGCTAAAACCATCCAGTGGAAAAATGATAGCCTTTTCAACAAATGGTGCTGGCTCAGCTGGAGGTCAACATGCAGAAGAATGCAAATTGACCCATTCTTATCTCCTTGCACTAAGCTCAATTCTAAGTGGATCAAAGATCTCCACATAAAACCAGACACACTGAAACTAATAGAAGGGAAACTAGGGAAGAACCTTGAACATATGGGCACAGGGGAGAATTTCCTGAACAGAACTCCAATAGCTTATGCTCTAAGATCAAGAATAGACAAATGGGACCTCATTAAATTACAAAGTTTTTGCAAGGCAAAAGACACTGTCAAAAAGACAAAGCTGCAACCATCTAACTGGGAAAACATCTTTACCAACCTTACATCCGACAGAGGGCTAATATCCAATATATACAAAGAACTCAAGAAGTTAAACTCCAGAGAGGCAAGTAACCCTATTAAAAAATGGGGTACAGAGCTAAACAAAGAGTTTTCACCTGAAGAATATCTAATGGCTGAGAAGCACCTAAAGAGATGTTCATCATCCTTAGTCATTAGGGAAATGCAAATCAAAACAACCCTGAGATTCCATCTCACACCAGTCAGGATGGCTAAGATCAAAAACACAGGAGACAGCAGTTGTTAGCGAGGATGTGGAGAAAGAGGAACACTCCTCCACTGCTGGTGGAATTGCAAGCTGGTACAACCACTCTGGAAAGCAGTCTGGTGGTTCCTCAGAAAACTGGGCATGACAGTCCCGGAGGATCCGGCTATACCACTCCTGGGCATATACCCAGAGGCTTTACCTGCATGCAATAAGGACACATGCTCCACTATGTTCATAGCAGCCTTATTTATAAGAGCCAGAAGCTGGAAAGAACCCAGATGTCCCTCAACGGAGGAATGGATTCAGAAGATGTGGTATATCTACACAATGGAATACTACTCTGCAATTAAAAACAATGAATTCACGAAATTCCTAGGCAAATGGTCAGATCTTGAAAATATCATCCTTAGTGAGGTAACCCAATCACAAAAGAACACACATGGTATGCAGTCAGTGATAAGGGGATATTGACCCAGAATCTCGGAATACCCTAGACACAATCCGCATATCAATAGATTTCTAAGAAGATGGAAGGAGAGTCCCTTGGTCCTGGAAAGACTGGATGTAGGGGAACACCAGGACAGTGTAAGGAGAGTAAGTTGAATGGAGAAAAGAGGGAGGGAAGGGGGCTTATGGGACTTTCGGGGAGGGAAGAAACGCGAAAGGTGAAATGATTTGGAATGTAAATTAAAAAAAAAAAGAATGTCTACTCCAGCTTATTTCTTGGGACTATTTGCTTCGAAAATTGTTTTCCAGCCTTTTACTCTGAGGTAGTGTCTGTCTTTGTGCCTGAGGTGAGTTTCCTGTATGCATCAAAATGTTGGGTCCTGTTTACATACCCAGTCTGTTAGTCTATGTCTTTTTATAGGAGAATTGAGTCCATTGTTTGGTATTAAGAGATATTAAGGAAAAGTGATTGTTGCTTCCTGTTATTTTTGTTATTAGAGGTGGAATCATGTTTATGTGGCTCTCTTTCTTCTGGTTTCTCAACAGAAGATTATTTTCTTGCTTTTTCTAGGGTGTAATTTCCCTTCTTTTGTTGGCATTTTCATTAATTATCCTTTGAAGGACTGGATTTGAGGAAAGATATCGTGTAAATTTGTTTTTGTCGTAGAATACCTTGGTTTCTCCATCTATGGTGATTGAGAGTTTTGCTGGGTATAGTAGTTTGGGCTGGTATTTGTGTTCTCTTAGGGTTTTATGACTTCTGCCCAGGATTTTCTGGCTTTCATAGTCTCTGGCGAGGAGTCTGGTATAATTCTGATAGGTCTTTATATGTTACTTGACCTTTTTCCCTTACTGCTTTTAATGTTCTCTGTTTAGTGCATTTGGAGTTTTGATTATTATGTGACAGGAGGAATTTCTTTTCTGGTTCAGTCTATTTGGAGTTCTATAGGTTTCTTGTATGTTCATGGGCATCTCTTTCTCTAGGTTAGGGAAGTTTTCTTCTATAATTTTATTGAAGACACTTACTGGCCCTTTAAGTTGTGAATCTTCACTCTCTTCTATACCTATCATTTTTAGGTTTGGTCTTCTCATTGTGTCCTGGATTTCCTGGATGTTTTGGGTTAGTAGTTTGTAGTATTTTGCATTTTCTTTAACTGTGGTGTCAATGTTTTCTATGGTATCTTCTGCACCTGTGATTCTCTCTTCTATTTCTTGTATTCTGTTGTCAATGCTTGCACCTATGACTCCTGACTTCTTTCCTACATTTTCTATCTCCAGAGTTGTTTCCCTTTATTATTTGTTTATTGTTTCTACATCTAATTTTAGATTCTGGATGGTTTTGTTTTATTACTTTACCTGTTTGGTTGTGTTTTCCTGTATTTCTTTAAGGGAGTTACTTATATGTCCTTCTTGAAGTCCTCTATCAGCATCATTTGCTGTTATTTTAAATCTAAATCTTGCTTTTCTGGTGTGTTGGGGTATCCAAGACTTGTTGTGTGGGAGAATTAGATTTGGATGATCCTATATCACCTTGGTTTCTGTTGGCAATGTTCTTGCATTTGCCTTTTGCCATCTGGTTATCTCTGGTGTTAGTTTGTTCTGCTGTGTTCGGCTGGAGCTTGACTCTCCTGTGGACCTGCGAGCCTCTCTCAGCACCCCTGAGAGACCAGCTCTCCCCTGGCAGAGAGGGTTGTGGCTCAGCCCAGCTCCTGGGTGCAAATGGAGCCTGGAAAGAATGTGTCCTAGCTGCTCTGCCTCTCCTGTGCTTCCTGTGCTCCTGGCTGTACTTGCCTTGGACAGTCACCAGAGAGAAAATGGTGATCTCACCTCAAAATACAATAGTCAATGAACTCCCTTGGAGACCAGTTCTCCCCTGGCAAGACCTGTGCGCAGATGACTGTGGAGAAGCTCAGCTCCTGGGTGCACATGGAGACTGGAAGGACCCTCTCCCAGTTGCTCTGCCACTCCTGTACTCCCTTTGCTCACACCAAGTTTTCTTAACCAGAGTAAATTTCTTTTTATTTGAATAGCAAAATGACCAGCCAGGAATTCAGCACAGACTTGGGAGCTGATATTGCACCCAACTCTTCTGGGTGAACAGGTTTCTGGCTTGAAAACTATAAACATGTGAAAGATAGCATCATCAAAAGATAAAAACCCACAGGCAGGTCGGCCATCAAAGATTACACAGAGGAAATAATAGCAGGTTGGCTTTGTAATAATAGGTTTCTGAGTCAGGGGTTTTGCAGTTGGAATGCAGAGGGAATTGGGAAGAAAGAAGGAAGGAAGAAAGGAAGGAAGGGGAGGGAGGGAGTGAGGGGGAGGGAGGGAAGGAGAGGGAGAGAGAGAGAGAGAGAGAGAGAGAGAGAGAGAGAGAGAGAGAGAGAGAGAGAGAGAGAGAGAGCAGAACACATCTGCATTCCATTTCCACTAGATGCTTTCCATTCAAGCCCTAACAAATGAGAACCTGGCATAAGATGTCACTTTAAGTTTCATCCTTTCAATGAACTCTGCTCTATGACTTGTCCTTTTCAAGGTTATATATTTCTTTCCTAGTGGGGAGAATGCAATTCACAATACAGGAAAATATTAGATAAGTTAACATCAGTATTTCCTTGTTAAAGATTCCAGATTCTGTAATTCTTAACAATCACTAAGCAAAATGAGTTTTTCATTTATAACACAGGAGTGAAAAAGCTTATTACTTAATTTTTTAATTTTACTTTTTATTTTGAGAATTTCATACAAGACTACTGTATTTAGAGAAAGTCTATTGTCTGTGTCCCCTCCAACTCTTCTGATGACACCTCTGCCCTCCTCTAAGTTCCTGACCTCTTCTTTTTAAATTATTTTTGATTCACATATAAATAAATACTCACATATGTACACACACAAATACACACGTGCGCACACACACACACCATGAATAACCTCCTTAGTACATTTTGTATTTGCTCGTATATTTATGTGTTTAGGGCTGACCAATTGGTAGGGGATGCCATACATGGCATGGGAGTTCATCCCTAGAGAAGACAGATGGATCTCCCCTTTGGCTTTTATTTTAGAATGAGTCATGTAAGATGTTTCCCATCCATATTGGCTTATCAACTGGTGTTGTCATCTTGCAGTTGTTCTTCGGATGGCCAAATTATTGAAATTTAATGGGTGCAACTTTATTGTTGTATAGAAAATACACCATTTACAGCAAGTGTTTTGGATCTCTGGTTCTCCCAACTTTTCTGTCTTTTCTTTTCTTTTTTTTTTTTAATTTACATTCCAAATCATTTCCCCTTTCCCGTTTCCTCCCTCCCCGAAAGTCCCATAAGCCCCCTTCCCTCCCTCTTTTCTCCATTCAACCCCCTCTCGTTTCTCTGTCCTGGCGTTCCCCTACATCCAGTCTTTCCAGGACCAGGGGTCTCTCCTTCCATCTTCTTAGAAATCTATTGCTATGCAAATTGTGTCTATGGTATTCCGAGATTCTGTGTTAATATCCCCTTATCAGTGACTGCATACCATGTGTGTTCTTTTGTGATTGGGTTACCTCACTAAGGATGATATTTTCAAGTTCTGACCATTTGCCTAGGAATTTCGTGAATTCATTGTTTTTAATTGCAGAGTAGTATTCCATTGTTGTAGATATACCACATCTTCTGAATCCATTCCTCCGTTGAGGGACATCTGGGTTCTTTCCAGCTTCTGGCTATTATAAATAAGGCTGCTATGAACATAGTGGAGCATGTGTCCTTATTGCATGCAGGTAAGGTCTCTGGGTATATGCCCAGGAGTGGTATAGCCGGATCCTCCGGGAGTGTCATGCCCAGTTTTCGGAGGAACCGCCAGACTGTTTTCCAGGGTGGTTGTACCAGCTTGCAATTCCACCAGCAGTGGCGTGCTAGCTCTGCTGTGGGACTTCTGCCTGGCAGAGGGACGCCCCCTCCCCTGTCTTTTCTTCTATGAAGTTCCCTGAGCAGTAAAGCATGTATATATATTAATTGCAATGTACCAATTAGTGTTGGGTCTCCGAAGGTCTGTTAATATCTACATTTTGACCAGTAGTAGATTTCTGTAACAGTCTTCTGCTAAAAAAAAAAAAGAGTTTATTTTCTAAGAGGTGGGAGTTACATTTTTCTGTAGATAGAGGACTAAATACCCAGAATGCAGTTAGTGATACATGTTCAAGAAAGTAGCAACAGTAAATTTCCCTCTGGTTGGCCTCACTAGCCATGAAGAGTTGGCTAGACTTGTCACACAGTAGCTAAATTCCCTGTTACTGAGAGGGTCTTAAGTCCAACTAAACCATGATTATTAACTAGTAAAAGTGTCATTATTGCCTTATTGGGGATATCTTGCAAGAGAGACATTGTTGTTCATAGGCTTTACAGCTGGTTCTAATAACCCAAAAGGAAACTTTCCATGCCTGACACTGGTGTTTTTATTAGATAGTCTATAGCACTTTGTGGGAACATTATGACTCCCATTTAATTTAACCTCATTTAAACTACACAAATGTTTTCTCTCTCTCTCTCTCTCTCTCTCTCTCTCTCTCTCTCTCTCTCTCTCTCTCTCTCTCTCTCTCTCTCTTCTTTTGGTGTGATGAAACAACATGACCAAAAGAAATTTGGAAAGGAAACGGTTTATTCGGTATATATATCCTTGGTCACAGTCTTTTGAAGGGAGCATTACCTAGAGGCAATGACTGAAGTAGAAGCAAGAATGGAACAGTACTTAATGTCTTACTACTAAGGGCTTGCTCAGCCCACTTCCTTATATTCCCTAGGTCTTTCTTCCCAGTAGTGACAATGCCTTCACAGTGCTCAGAGTTCTGCCACAATAATCATCAATCAAGAATAAATACTAAAGGTTTTCCTAGAGGCAAATTTGATACAGGTATTTATTTGTTCAACAGAGATTTCCTCTTCCAAGCTATATCTATACTTGTGTCAAATTGACAGAAACTGAACTCCAGCCTTCCTATGGTGATTTTTTTCCCCACAGCAAACCTGAATGCTGATTTTGTCTCCTTCAACCTTCTGTATGTTTTCAAGGAAGACCCACCACATTCTGTAAGACTCTGGGGAAAGCTGAAATTTGGCTAATCCGAACATATTGGGATGTTGAATTTCCTCGTCCATATTTACCAAATTTTGAGTTTGTGGGAGGACTGCACTGCAAACCGGCCAAGCCTTTACCTAAGGTAGGTCTATGACAGAGACAATCTTAAATATTTCATGATACAAAAACTGTTTTTTTTTCCTTCAAGGTTAATGACATTGGTAGTTATCTAGTGTTCTCTGTATATTAGAATTTTCTTTCATCATTGTAGTTACTCTTACGTGAAACTTGTTGGATCTTCCTAATTTTAGTAAAAAATTTAGGATTGAGAATAAAATCCTGGGGTGATTTATTTATTTTTTTTTATTTTATTTTTCTGGGGTGATTTATTAAAAGTATCTCTGTGCCTGTACCATGCAGGGAAAAAAATCCATGAAGTACACCAATGAGCCTTCTTTATGCACCTGACAGACAGGAATTTGTGCCCACCAGCTTGATAGTGGAAGATGCCTTCATGAAAGTACTTGCCAAAGTCTTAGAATTTAGTGAGTCAGAGAAAGCATGTGTGTGGAAGGCCTTCAGAATTAGGGCAACTCAGACCTAAGTCTCAGTAGTTAATGGCTGTGCTGATCTTTCGTGCTGTAGAAATAATTGGTAGAAAAATTAGCCAGAATTGACAATGATGAGTTTGTCTTTCTGCTACATATGGTAAAGAGCCAAAGATTTATTATTTCACTGAAGAAAACTTTAGAGAAGTCTAAAAGATCAGGCATTGGTGTGAACTGAGATCATCAGCATCAAGGAAAAGTAATAAAACAGGTAAATTCAAATGATATATGGGGCCCCTATGAGTATGAAGCCAGGTGTTTTTGAAGTAGAAAAAAATTACATATCTTTTCTTAGACCTTGTATAGAAAAAAAAGTGAATGTCAGGTATGTTGAAATGAAAACTGCGGAGAAATAGGAGATAATAGGTAAAGAGAATAGGAAAAAAACTATCAGTTGAAAATGAAGTGACAAATACAAATTTATCAAGAACATAATTTTCAGAAGATTGAAGATTAAGTGGTATTTCCTGGGGGCAAAGGGTCTGGATTCTTGTATAGACTGTAAAGAGAGTATTTAAATGTAAACTTTAATTTATTAATCTGAATGTTCTTTTCTTATAAGCTATAGCTGAAACTGATCTGTAACCAAGTATAAGGTTTTATGTAGATATAATACACATTCATTGCTTGCTAAGTGAAGTGCATACCACACTGTTAGATTTCACATACTAGAGTCTCTGCCTATGAAAACACCACAAAACTGCCTAGACATTTTTGCCTCCATGGGAATGCGGTGAGGCTTCATTCAAATTCAGGTCTTTTAACAAAGCCAGACTTTGACTGAACGAATATCAGCTATGCCTTTCACCAGTTCTGGAAATGCAGGATATGGAAAAAAAATGACACTCATGTAAAAGTTCAACATCATTCAGGTAGTCTGTGTCTGTCTCTCTGTCTGTCAATGTATGTTTTTATGTATGTGCCTGGATCTCACTGTGTAAACCAGGCCTTCCTTGAACTCACAGAAATCTGCCTTCCTTTGCCTCTAGAGTATTGGGATTAAAGGCAGGCATCCGTGTGTGAGGATGGTGCATGTTTTTATTAAAAAGAATGTTATGTTTGCAGGAAATTGAAGAATTTGTTCAGAGCTCTGGAGAACATGGTATAGTAGTGTTTTCACTGGGGTCAGTGATCAAAAACCTGACAGAAGAGAAAGCCAACCTCATTGCCTCAGCCCTTGCCCAGATCCCCCAGAAGGTTGGTATATCCTCTAGAGAGATCCTGGGAAGCAGAACAGCTTAGAGAGGAGTCCAGAGAACAGGTTACAGGGTTCTTTACAGATGGAAAGTTAAATCTGTTACTCAGTGAACACAGCTGACATCAGCTTTCAGTAAATATTGATCAAACATATAAATGGTGTGTTATGGTATAGCTACATTCTCTCATTTGCCTACTGATACTTAGGACTAGGTGAAATCATGCTTTTCTGGTCTTTCAATTTTATTTCTTTTATTTTTCTTTTATATATTACATCCTGACTGTGATTTCCTCTCCCTCTTCTGGGTCTACCCTACCACCTCCCCTCAATCCCACATCCTTCTCATTTCCCTTCAAAAAGAGGGCAGACCTCCCAGGGATATCAATCAAAGATGGCATAACAAATTACAATACAACTAGGCACAAACCTTCACAGAGAACGATCCAAGACCACTTGAAAACCTGTGGCTTGCACTGAATGGTAGCAAAACCTCCGATTATGATTTAGCAAGGTGGTCTACAAGAAGGGAGAGTTTACACACACAGTAGAGAGAAACCAGACTTAAAAATAAAAGCTATAAATTTTATTACTATTTTACCAAAGTATACTTCATTGAAAGTGGAAATCTAGGGTCTCTGATTCTTTCCAAATTTAATATTCTATACTCTCAAATACAGGATTCTAATATTGTCAAAAATAATTAACTTTTCCAAATTATATTTAAAAAATTTTATAAATTTCATAAACAGAATTCTATATTTCTATTTTCTATATACTTTTATTAATAAAATGTGACAAGATTCTTTATGTGCTAGACTAAATACATAAAATTATATGAAGTATGCTAACAATACTAAAACAAGGGTTTATTTCTATAGTTTTATTCTATAATATATTACATTTTAGTTATATGACATTTTTTCACTCAACAAAAAATATTATGCAGCAAAATGTTGTTAGTCAATTAACTAATATAGAAACAGAGAAAAACACACAGATAGAAACAGAGAGAGAGAGAGAGAGAGAGAGAGAAAAGAGGAGAGGAGAGGAGAGGGATAAAGGGCAAAAGAACAGAAGCAGAAACAAAAAGAGAAGGGAAGACAGAGTCAATTAAGAAAAACATATAAAAGGAAAGAAGAAAGTCATCACATAAATAAGAAATAAATTTACCACAAGCATTAAACCTAGTATATTTTTGGAAAAAGGATACATTTTGAACATGATGATTAGCGTCACTAGGTCATGTGAAATAAATATGTGAGACATTCATGTTCAGAACCCAATATTCTGATTAATTAAAGTAGTTCTTCATGTAAATTCTTGTTCTCCCAGTTTTCTCATAATAAAGATCATGGTGGTAATGTTATGTTTATTAAACTATTACTAGAAGCACTTTCAAAGAGGTGGGTATGAATAGGTTTACTATATCTCTTAATTTTTCCAAGCTACCACAAATATACTATTTTCTCAACTCTCTCATCTAATAAGTATAGGCTATGTTCATTGTAAATAACACTGTAACTGTTGTATAGCTTCATTGTATGTTGTTAATGTACAAAATTACTGCATTATCTTCAACAGGTTTTGTGGAGATATTCAGGCAAGAAGCCAGCCACATTAGGATCCAATACTCGGCTATTTAATTGGATTCCCCAGAATGATCTACTTGGTAAGAACTTGGGAGAGAAAAGCTATAGAGTCAGGCAACGGACATCAAATCAGTGTAGAGTATTGAATGATTTAAATTTTCTTCTTTTTTCTTTTTTTTTCTTTTCTAAGTTTTTTATTAACATTCTAAATCATTTACCCTTTCCTGTTTCCTCCCTCCCGGAAAACCCATAAGCCCCCTTGCCTCCCTCTTTTCCCCATTCAAACCGCTCTCCCTTCTCTGTCTTGGCATTCCCCTACATCCAGTCTTTCCAGGACCAGGGGTCTCTCCTTCCATCTTCTTGGAAATCTATTGATATGCGAATTGTGTCTAGGGTATTCCGAGATTCTGAGTTAATATCCCCTTATCAGTGACTGTATACCATGTGTGTTCTTTTGTGATTGGGTTACCTCACTAAGGATGATATTTTCAAGTTCTGACCGTTTGCCTAGGAATTTAGTGCATTCATTGTTTTTAATTGCAGAGAAGTATTCCATTGTGTAAATATGCCACATCTTCTGAATCCATTCCTCCGTTGAGGGACATCTGGGTTCTTTCCAGCTTCTGGCTATTATAAATAAGGCTGCTATGAACATAGTGGAGCACGTGTCCTTATTGCATGCAGGTAAAGCCTCTGGGTAAATGCCCAGGAGTGGTATAAGCGGATGCTCTGGAGTGTCATGCCCACTTTTCTGAGGAACCACCAGACTGCTTTCCAGAGTGGTTGTACCAGCTTGCAATCCCACCAGCAGTAGAGGAGTGATCCTCTTTCTCCACATCCTCGCCAACAAATGCTGTCTCCTGTGTTTTGATCTTAGCCATTCTGACTGGTGTGAGGTCAAATCTCAGGGTTGTTTTGATTTGCATTTCTGTGATAACTAAGGATTTTGAACACTTCTTTAGGTGCTTCTTAGCCATTAGATATTCTTCAGGTGAGAACTCTTTGTTTAGATCTGTACTCCATTTTTTAATAGGGTTATTTGGCTCTCTGGAGTCTATCTCCTTGAGTTCTTTGTATATATTGGATTTTAACCCTCTGTGGAATGTAGGGTTGGTAAAGATCATTTCCCAGTTTGTTGGTTACATTTTAGTTATATGACATTTTTTCACTCAACAAAAAATATTATGCAGCAAAATGTTGTTAGTCAATTAACTAATATAGAAACAGAGAAAAACACACAGATAGAAACAGAGAGAGAGAGAGAGAGAGAGAGAGAGAGAGAGAGAGAAAAGAGGAGAGGAGAGGAGAGGAGAGGGATGAAGGGCAAAAGAACAGAAGCAGAAACAAAAAGAGATGGGAAGACAGAGTCAAATAAGAAAAACATGTAAAAGGAAAGAAGAAAGTCATCAAATAAATAAGAAATAAATTTACCACAAGCATTAAACCTAGTATATTTTTGGAAAAAGGATACATTTTGAACATGATGATTAGCGTCACTAGGTCATGTGAAATAAATATGTGAGACATTCATGTTCATGGTGGTAATGTTATGTTTATTAGACTATTACTAGAAGCACTTTCAAAGAGGTGGGTATGAATAGGTTTACTATATCTCTTAATTTTTCCAAGCTACCACAAATAAACTATTTTCTCAACTCTCTCATCTAATAAGTATAGACTATGTTCATTGTAAATAACACTGTAACTGTTATATAGCCTCATTGTATGTTGTTAATGTACAAAATTACTGCATTATCTTCAACAGGTTTTGTCATTAGGGAAATGCAAATCAAAACAACCCTGAGATTCCACCTCACACCAGTCAGAATGGCTAAGATCAAAAACACAGGAGACAGCAGTTGTTGGTGAGGATGTGGAGAAAGAGGAACACTCCTCCCCTGCTGGTGGGATTGCAAGCTGGTACAACCACTCTGGAAAGCAGTCTGGTGGTTCCTCAGAAAAGTGGGCATGACACTCCAGAGCATCCGCTTATACCACTCCTGGGCATATACCCAGAGGCTTTGCCTGCATGCAATAAGGACACGTGCTCCACTATGTTCATAGCAGCCTTATTTATAATAGCCAGAAGCTGGAAAGAACCCAGATGTCCCTCAACGGAGGAATGGATTCAGAAGATGTGGCATATTTACACAATGGAATACTTCTCTGCAATTAAAAACAATGAATGCACTAAATTCCTAGGCAAACGGTCAGAACTTGAAAATATCATCCTTAGTGAGGTAACCCAATCACAAAAGAACACACATGGTATACAGTCACTGATAAGGGGATATTAACTCAGAATCTCGGAATTTGCATTTCTGTGATAACTAAGGATTTTGAACACTTCTTTAGGTGCTTCTCAGCCATTAGATATTCTTCAGGTGAGAACTCTTTGTTTAGATCTGTACTCCATTTTTTAATAGGGTTATTTGGCTCTCTGGAGTCTATCTTCTTGAGTTCTTTGTATATATTGGATTTTAGCCCTCTGTGGGATGTAGGGTTGGTAAAGATAATTTCCCACTTTGTTGGTTGCTGCTTGGGCCTTTTGACAGTGTCCTTTGACTTACAGAAACTTTGTAATTTTATGAGGTCCCATTTGTCAATTTTAGATCTTAGAGCATAAGCTATTGGAGTTCTGTTCAGGAAATTTTCCCCTGTGCCCATATGTTCAAGGTTCTTCCCTAGTTTCCTTTCTATTAGTTTCAGTGTGTCTGGTTTTATGTGAAGGTCCTTGATCCACTTGGAATTGAGCTTAGTACAAGGAGATAAGAATGGATCAATTTGCATTCTTCTGCATGTTGACCTCCAGTTGAACCAGCACCATTTGTTGAAAAGGCTATATTTTTTCCACTGGATGGTTTTAGCTCCTTTGTCAAAGATCAAGTGACCATAGGAGTGTGGATTCATTTCTGGCTCTTCAGTTCTGTTCCATTGTTCTACATGCCTGTCACTGTACCAATACCATACAGTTTTAACACTATTGCTCTATAGTACAACTTGAGGTCCGGGATATTGATTCCTCCAGAAGTTCTTTTACTCTTGAGAATAGCTTTAGCTATCCTGGGTTGTCTGTTATTCCACATGAATTTTTGAATTGCTCTTTCTAACTCTATGAAGAATTGAGTTGGGATTTTGATTGGGATTGCATTGAATCTGTATATTGCTTTTGGCAAGATGCTCATTTTTACTATATTAAGCCTGCCAATCCATGATCATAGCAGATTTTTCCATCTTCTGAGGTCTTCTTCAATTTCTTTCTTCAGAGACTTGAAGTTCTTGTCATACAAATCTTTCACTTGTTTGGTTAGAGTCACACCAAGATACTTTATATTGTTTGTGGCTATCGTGAAGGGTATCATTTCTTTTATTTCTTTCTCAGCCTGTTTATCCTTTGAGTATCGGAAGGTTACTGATTTGCTTGAGTTGATTTTATATCCAGCCTCTTTGCTGAAGTTGTTTATCAGGAGTAGGAGTTCTCTGTTGGAGTTCTTTGGGTCCCTAAAGTACACTATCATATCGTCTGCAAATAGTGATAGTTAGACTTCTTCCTTTCCAATTTGTATCCCTTTGACTTTCTTTTGTTTTCTAATTGCTCTCTAGAGAGAGGGCAGCCTTGTCTAGTCCCTGATTTTAGTGGGATTGCTTCAAGTTTCTCTACATTTAGTTTGATGTTGGCTACCGGTTTGCTGTAAATTGCTTTTACTATGTTTAGATATGGGCCTCGAATTCCTGATCTTTCCAAGTCCTTTAACATGAAAGGATGCTGAATTTTGTCAAATGCTTTCTAAGCATTTAATGAAATGACCATGTGGTTTTTTATTCTTTGAGATTGATTATGTAGTGGATTACATTAATGGACTTCCTTATGTTGAACCATCCCTGCATCCCTGGGATGAAGCCTACTTGATCGTGGTGAATGAACATTTTGATGTGTTCTTGGATTTGGTTGGCAAGAATTTTATTGAGTATTTTTGCATCGATATTCATAAGAAAGATTGGCCTGAGATACTCTTTCTTTGTCAGATCTTTGTGTGATTTTGGTATTAGCGTAATTGTGGCTTCATAGAACGAGTTGGGTAGTGTTCCTTCTGTTTATATCTTGTGGAATAGTTTGAAGAGTATTGGTGTTAGGTCTTCTTTGAAGGTCTGATAGAATTCTGCACTAAAACCATCTGGACCTGTGCTTTTTTTGGTTGGAAGACTTCAAATGACAACTTCTATTTCTTCAGGAGTTATAGGATGGTTTAGATGGTCTATTTGATCCTGATTTAATTTTGGTAATTGGTATCTGTCTAGGAAATTGTCCATATCCTCCAGATTTTCTAGTTGTGTTGAATACAGGCTTTTGTAGTAGGATCTGATGATTTTTTGAATTTCCTCAGTTTCTGTTGTTATCTCTCCCTTTTCGTTTCTGATTTTGTTAATTTGGATACTGTCTCTGCCCTCTGGCTAATTTGGCTAAGGGCTTATCTATCTTGTTCATTTTCTCAAAGAACCAACTCCTAGTTTTGTTGATTCTTCATATGGTTTTATTTGTTTCTATTTGATTGACTTCAGCCCTGAGTTTGATGATTTCCTGCCTTCTACTCCTCTTGAGTGTATTTGCTTCTTTTTGTTCCAGGGCTTTCAGGTGTGCCATTAAGCTGCTAGTGTATGCTGTCTCCTGTTTCTTTTTGGTGGCACTCAGGGCTATGAATTTTCCTCTTAGCACCACTTTCATTGTGTCCCATAAATTAGGGTATGTTGTGCCTTCACTTTCATTAAATTTTAAAAAGTCTTTGATTTCTTTATTTCCTCCTTGACCAAGTTATCATTGAGTAGAGCATTGTTCAGTCTCCATGTGTATGTGGACTTTCTATTGTTTATGTTGCCATTGAAGACCACCATTATTCCATAGTGATCTGATGGGAGGCATGGGATAAGTTTGATATTCTTATATCTGCTGTGGTCTGTTTTGTGACCAATTATATGGTCGATTATGGAGAAGGTACCATGAGGTGCTGAGAAGAAGGTGTATTCTTTTGCTTTGGGATGAAATGTTCTATAAATATCTGTTAGTTCCATTTGGTCCAAGGCTTCAATTAGATTCACTGTGTCCCTGTTTAGTTTCTGCTTTCCTGAACGATCCATTTCAGAGAGTGGGGTGTTGAAGTCACCCACTATTATTGTGTGAGGTACAATGTGTGCTTTGAGCTTTAGTAAAATTTCTTTTATGAATGAGTATGCCCTTGCATTTGGAGCATAGATATTCAGAATTGAGAGTTCTTCTTGGTGGATTTTTCCTTTGATCAGTATGTAGTGGAATTCTGTGTCTTTTTTGATGACTTTAGGTTGAAAGTCAATCTTATCTGATATTAGGATTGCTACTCCAGCTCGTTTCCTGGGACCATTTGCTTGTCAAATTGTTTTCCAGCCTTTTACTCTGAGGTAGTGTTTGTCTTTGACACTAAGGTGCATTTCTTGCAAGCAGCAAAATGCTGGGTTCTGTTTACGTATCCAGTCTGTTAGTCTATGTCTTTTTATTGGGGAATTGAGACCATTGATATTAAGAGAGATTAAGGAATAGTGATTATTGCCACCTGCTATTCTTGACGCTATCTTTATGTTTGAGTGGTTATCTACTTTTGGATTTGATGTAAGAAGGTTACTATCTCATTTTTTCCAGGGTGTTGTTTCTCTCCTTGTATTGGCGGTTTCCACCTATTATCCTTTGCAGGGCTGGGTTTGTGGAAAGATATTGTGAAAATTTGGTTTTATCATGGAATATCTTGGTCTCTCCATCTATGGTGATTGAGAGTTTTGCTGGGTATAGTAGTATAGGCTTGCATTTGTGTTCTCTTAATGTCTGCATGAGATCTGCCCATGATCTTCTGGCTTTTATAGTCTCTGGTGAGAAGTCTGATGTGATTCGGATAGGTCTTCCTTTATATGTTACTTGGCCTTTTTCTCTTACTGCTTTTAATATTTGGTGTTTTGATTATTATGTGACAGGAGGTATTTCTGTTCTGGTCCAGTCTGTTTGGAGTTCTGTAGGCTTCTTGTACGTTCATCGGCATCTCTCTCTTTAGGTTAGGCAAGTTTTCCTCCAAAATTTTGTTGAAGATATTTACTGGCCTTTTAAGTTGCAAATCTTCACTCTCATCTATACCTATAATCCTTAGGTTTGGTCTTCTCATTGTATCCTGGATTTCCTGGATGTTTTGGGTTACACATTTTTTGCATTTTGCATTTTCTTTGACTGTTGAGTCGATGTTTTCTATGGTATCTTCAGCACCTGATATTCTTTCTTCCATCTCCTGTATTCTATTTTTGATGTTTGCATCTATGACTCCTGATTTCTTCCCAAGGTTTTCTATCTCCAAAGTTGTCTCCCTTTGTGATTTCTTAGTTGTTTCTACTTCCTTTTTTAGATCCTGGATGGATTAGCTGAGATCTTTCACTTGTTTGTTTGTATTTTCCTGTATTTCTTTAAGATATTTTTGCATCTCATTTTTCAGGATTTCTGCCTGCTGACCCAAGTTCTCCTGTATTTCTCTAAGTGATTTTTGTGGTTCCTCCTCATGGGCTTCCATCTGTTGATCCGTAGTCTTCTGCATTTCTTTATGCAATTTTTGTGATTCCTTTGAAAGGGCATCTACCCGTTGATTCATTTCTTTAGTGATTTTTGTGTTGCCTCCTTATTGGCCTCCATCAGTTGACCCATGTACTCTGATGGTGCCCGCACTGCCACGGTACCGAGTATAGGGCGTAGGCCTGGGGGATTAATAGAAAACACAGACTTGGGTCATTCTGGTGAGGAGAATGCCAAAGCTTTACTGAGGGACCAGCAAGAGGCCGGGTGAAAAACAACAGGGAAAAACAATCATAGTCATAGGTCAGGCACCTGGCAAGTCCCTACCACACCTGGTGGGAAGACAGAAATCAAGCTAAGCCGAAGGATGCTCTGCTCTCAGGAAACCTGTGCAAACAGCTCAGCTGGGGGCGTTGAGCTAAGCTCACCGATGCCCAACAGTTCTCCTGCATTTCTCTAAGCAATTTTTGTGTTTCCTTTGTAAGGGCTTCTACCCGTTGATTCACGGTCTCCTGTAATTCTTTATGAGATTTATTTGTGTCCTTGAAATCCTCTAATAGCATCATGAGAAGTGATTTTAAATCCAAATCTTGTCTTTCGGGTGTGATGTGGTATCCAGGACTTGCTGCTGTTGGAGAGTTGGGTTTGGATGGTGCCATATTACTTCAATATCTGTTAATAATGTTCCTACATTTGCCTTTTGCCATCTGGTTACCTCTGGTGTTAGTTGGTCCTGCTGTAACTGGCTGTTGGTTGGACCTCCTGTGAGCCTGCAAGGCTATTTCTGCCCCCCCCCCCAGATTACCGTGATTCCCCTGGCACTGATTTCTGGGGCCTGCCCTGCTCCTGAGTGACTTTGGAGCCCTGATGTGCCTTGCCCCAAGTGATGTTATATTGGGGAATCCCTGCACATCCAAATGCTCAGTGTAGTGGATTCCCGGAGCAGAGGTCACCAAGGGGAGGCTGATATGTTCCTGCCCTGTGTGTGTGTGCTCTCTCCCAGAGCAGGGGGTCCCTCTGCACTGCAGAAAGCCCACAGCAGAGCTGGCGCCCAGATGACCGCAGACCTGCCCCGCTCTTGGGCGCGGATGGAAGCCCAACAGTCTGTTTCCCAAGTGATGTTATATTGGGGAGTCCCTGGGTACTTGTATCCTCAGTGCAGTCGATCCCTGGAACAGAGGTCACCAAAGGGAGGCTGGTAGGCTCCCACCCTGTGCGTGGGGGGGGGGTGTGATCTCTCCCAGAGCTGGGGTCCCTCTTCAGGGCAGAAGTCTCACAGCAGAGCTGGTACGTTGGTGACCACAGACCTGCCCAGCTCTTGGGAGCAGGGAGCACACAAGTTGGCTGAGACCCAAGCAATATTATGCTCGATTGTCCCTGTGTCTGGAGGTTCGAGTTGCCCTGTTGCAGGAGCAATGATGGCATAATTTAAATTTTCATATGGCACTTCTACTGTGGAGACGAATAAAATGAAATAATTATTCATTAAGTTAGTTTTGTTTTGTTTTTGCTTTGGTTCACAAAAGAGCATGCTCAGTTAAGTCTGCTGAGACCAGTCTTCATCAGATGTCACCGCGCAGTGATTCTCAGTCAGTGAAGAAGGGGTTAATTCTAGGGAACACATGTCCCATGTTTCCAACCTTTAGAGGAACCTTTACCTTCTTCAGTGACTCACACTATTCATTTTTCTGCCAATATGTGCTTGAAATCCACACTGACTTGTCACTCTGCCCCTCAAACAGGACATCCTAAAACCAAAGCTTTCATCACCCATGGTGGAACAAACGGGATTTACGAAGCCATTTATCACGGGGTTCCTATGGTGGGGGTTCCCATGTTCGGTGACCAGCCTTCCAACATCGCTCACATGAAGATCAAGGGAGCAGCCGTGAAAGTCAGCATCAACACAATGACAAGCGCAGATTTACTCAGTGCCGTGAGAGCAGTCATTGATGAGCCTTCGTAAGTACTACAGCATGGAAAGCTCTGCCAGCCATTCGTTAGCCTTGCCATCATTCTGGAAAATTTTCAATATTTTATATTTTATACATGTCTTATTTTCAAGCAGGATAACATAAAACAAATGCAACAAAAAGGAGAAGAACATTTTTTTTCTCATTTCCTATCTACTGGAGTCAGTTGCTGAAACTGGGAAAAAAATATTAGTTTAAACATTGTACCAATCTACATGTTTGTAAAATATAGTATAATTATACAAATTCACTTGTAGTTTCAATTTAAGAGATAAAGATAGAAGCACTTAGATACATTGCTTAAATACAAGATGGAACTGATAATATGCTCAATATTATTTTTCAAAAATAATATGTACTGTTATGTTTAACAAAAATTACTATTATGTAATAGTTATTTCTGAGTAAGTCTGTCATAATATTTCGGTTATTAGAAAGATACATTTTAGCAGATATCATTAGGGTTAGGAATATCGATATTTCTTAGGATAAGCTATTTTTTTGCATAAATGATAATGTAGATTTTATGTTAGATTCTTACCAAGTTTTTAGTTGATGGCAATTTGATTCATTTTGATTAACTATTGGGGAGGCAAATTTTTATGATTATTTTAAACATTTAATGCATAGAATAGTCATTTAGTCCTTTATTTTAAATCTATTGATGTTCAAAAGAAATAATGATGTAAATAATTTTAGAAAGTGTGTGTGTGCGTGCGTGTGCGTGTGCGTGCGTGTGCGTGTGCGTGTGCGTGTGCGTGTGTGTGTGTGTGTGTGTGTGCACGCTTGAGTATGTATGGACTAAAATAGTATTTAACTCAAAATAACGATGTTAACACTAAGCCACGTAGTACTTCTAAAATTACTTGAGAACATAGGGCATAGTGTTTTTATTTCCATTTTCTGATTCTATAAAACAACTGTAAATTTCAGTAGGGAGTTGGGAAGGGGGCACAGTGTAAGCTCTTACTGAGCACACATGTAGACCTGAGTTCAGATCCTCTGTGGTCTCGCCTTTGTCTGTAACCCCTGAGCTTCTAGAGCAAAATAAGATGTAGAGACAGGAGATTCCATAAAAGCAGACCAGCTAGGCTGGTGTGCACAGTAGGGAACAGCAGAACCTTCTTAAATAAGACAGAATGTAAGGACTAAAGCCTAGTGAGTGGCCTCTGACCTCTCCATGTGTATGTAGCACCTACCCAACATGTAACCTTTACATGGAAAGATAAGGAAAAGAAGCTAAAGAGGGTACATTCTAACTATACATATGAACAGTAATTATGTTAATTATTCAGGATGTTTTAACAGTATTACGCCTAAATATTTAGTGACTAAAATGTGAAATGAATTGAACATGGTCTTAAGTTGCTTATAAGAAAAAGAACTTTTAAAGTTTAGAGTCACTACGTTTTCTAACAAATATAAATTAAATTTGAAATTTAATCTCTAAGTGTGAGCAAAAATATCTTGTTGGAAAAACAACTTTACAGTATTTGTATTTTATCACCAATACAGTTTGCCTAAACTTCAGCTGGATGACCCTGTGAAACTATATCTTGACTCTGTAGTTCAGTGAAATTAAGTCTTTTTTTTTCAGTTTTTTTTTTCCCTGTTTTGTTTTTACACTGAACCAAGAACTAAGGCATGTCCACAGCCGGGAATTACAATAAGGGTGGATTCTATAGGTAAAAGGCCTAGAATCTAGTGTGGTCTCTGACCAATAGCATAGAATCAGCAAGCCATAATATATGTGTGACTTCTACCCTAAGGAGGAGTAATGGTCTAAGGAGGGCAGAGTCTGAAATAATCATTCCAAGGCGTTACAGTGAGGTCTGCCACCACAGACACCAAAACAGTCCCCAGGTTGTTAGTAATGTCCATTCTTAGTTTTCTGAATAGAATTCAAGTATTTGATTTTGTCTTCACTCTGGAGGAGACTCCCCTACATACCTAACATTCTTAGTTAATTTAATGCTTTGTGGGAATACTAAAAGCCCAGAGCCCCTACACAATTTTTTTTTTTTTTTTTTTTTTTTTTTTTGGTTTTTCGAGACAGGGTTTCTCTGTATAGCCCTGGCTTTCCTGGAACTCACTTTGTAGACCAGGCTGGCCTCGAACTCAGAAATCCACCTGCCTCTGCCTCCCAAGTGCTGGGATTAAAGGCGTGTGCCACCACTGCCCGCCCCTACACATTAAGGAGTGAAAGATTCCTGAACTCTAAAATGACTGACTCATGCTGACTGCCTAGTCTATGTGTCAGTGACATGAACTACCTAGATGTTAGTGGTTATATATACATGTGTCCCCCCATCTTTATCTTAAACAGTCTTAGGCACTATAGTTTCTCGATATCACAGTTCTTTCAAAAAGATGAGAGCATTGATTTAATACTAGATGTTACATTTTTTACATCTGAATTCTATCATATTGTCTTAAGACCAGATTGCTTCCACAAATTTCCTTTAAGCTCCTGAAGATCCCCGAAACTAAGAAAGTCCAAAAAAGTAGTTCCTAAACTTACATTTGACTTGTGGCTTGCATAATGTATTGGATGTTCTGTAAACAAGCAACAAAATAGATTCTATGTGTTTATCTTTTAGTTATAAAGAGAATGCCATGAGGTTATCAAGAATTCATCATGATCAGCCAGTGAAGCCCCTGGACCGAGCAGTCTTCTGGATCGAGTTTGTCATGCGTCACAAAGGAGCCAAGCATCTTCGTGTGGCAGCCCATGACCTCAGCTGGGTCCAGTACCACTCTCTGGATGTGATCGGGTTCCTGCTGGCCTGTGTTGTGATTCTGACATTCATCATCACTAAATGTTGTTTGTTTGTGTGTCGAAAATGTTGTATGAAAGAAAAGAAGAAAAGGGGAACCAGAAAGAAAAAGAACTAGGTCTTTTTAAGGTTTGGGAAAGTCCTGAGTGACAGTTATATTAACTCTTACCACAAGAAGCCTGCAACCACCTACTTTCGATCTATTTTCAAATAAGTCATTCTGTTTCAGACTGGAAATAAATGTAAATATTTAACATGATAATTAACTACTGAGGTGTTCCATTTTTCTATCTTGTAAGCATTCTCCTCTCACTCTCCTCAGATATGAAAACTCTACT
Organism: Tokudaia tokunoshimensis; assembly: GCA_036184795.1. Lineage (NCBI taxonomy): Eukaryota > Metazoa > Chordata > Mammalia > Rodentia > Muridae > Tokudaia > Tokudaia tokunoshimensis. The sequence continues at coordinate 19,758,176 of BTHU01000014.1, forward strand.
TCTAAATATATTTTATAGAAATGAAGTGGTAAATAACAGTATGCTATAACTCTGGCAAAGCACATAATACAAATGTTACTGATGTATCTCAGGATCTCGTAGAGTCAATGTCACAAGTCTTTCATATTGTCTAAGAACAACCACAAGAATTTAGTGTATTGTGAGATGGTGCTTTTCTGATAAAAACAAACTTTTCTGTTTCTCTAGTGGTGCAGATATTAGAGCATGAATTCTTTTTTTATTTTCAAAAAATATTTTTATTGAAAAGAATTTTTATGCAACATATTTTGGTCATTTTCCTCCTTCCCTAATTCCTTCTAGATCCTCCCAATCCCTCTGCGCACCAAAATTCACTTCCACTCTCTCTCAAAAAGTTAAAATAGAAAAAAAAAACCAACAACAAAAAACTGTAATGTGTTTTTCTAACTCCTAGACCCTCATTCTGATCCTAGTCTACTCCAAAACTAAAACTCCTGTAATTCATGCTGCAGACAATTGCATCCATAAAGCCACCCACCATAGCATCCCTGTGGCTTGCATTCTTTGTTTGTGAACAATGTGACAATGTTGCTTACATTGTGGCAGAAGGAGTAACTGTAGGATTGGATGTCAGAGCACTGTCTAGTGTAGATTTTCTCAGGGCGTTGAAGTTATTTGTTAATGAAGCATTGCACGTATAATCATTTTAATGTTTACATACCTATTTATACATCTGCCCAATGTTTGATCCCAAATTTTTTTCTTTTTTCTTTTTATATGAAAGGAAACTTATCACTGAGCTCCATCCTTAGGTCATTTTATTTATTTATTTATTTTAAAGATTTATTTTATTATATGTAAGTGCACTGTAGCTGTCTTTAGACACCAGAAGAGGGTGTCAGATCTCTTTACGGATGGTTGTGAACCACCATGAGGTTGCTGGAATTTGAACTCATGACCTTTGGAAGAGCAGTCAGTGCCCTTACCTGCTGAGCCATCTCTCCAGCCCCATTTTATTTATTTATGTATTCACTTATGTCGGAGCTTGCAGCCCCAAAGGAGGAACAAAAATATGAACCAACCAGTACCCCCAGAGCTCCCAGGGACTAAACTCCAAACCAAAGAGTGCACATGGAGGGACCCATGGCTCCAGCTGCATATGTAACAGATGATGGTCTTGTTGGACATCAAAGGGAGAAGAGGCCTTTGGTCCTGAGAAGGCTTGATGCCCCAGTATAGGGGAATGCCAGGACAGGGAAGTGGGAAAAGGTGGGTTGGTGAGCAGGGGGAGAGGGGATGGGATAGGGCATTTTCAGAGGGGAAACCAGGAAAGGGGATAACGTTTGAAATATATATAAAAAAAGAAAGTATCTAATAAAAAAACAAAACAAAAACAAAAATTACATTTGCTATATAATTTTTGTTTAGTTCTTACCTGAATGAAAAGAGAATAGAAATAAGAGTGGAGTCCAAAACAATGGCAGAGTTAAATCAGAATATGAGAGAGTGTCACAAAATTCTTTGGTTTTGATATTATTGATTTTGCTTTTGTTTCTTACAAAGTGTCTTGCTATGTAAAACGGCCAGATTAGTGTCGACATTTCAAATAACTTTTTCTTTGCTTCTTAAAAAAATGTCTACAATGGCTGATTTTTTTGTAAGCATTGTCATAATCTTGTACACTTATTGTAAAAAATATAAGTCATTCACATTTATAGTTATAATAATTAATCAATGGTGAGAGGTCAGTACAAACTCAACGCCAATTCCTTCTCATCCTTGCTTACCTAAGAACCACATGAGGAACTTGACAGGGATTTGCTTCCAGTGTCTGAATTATGAACTTTGCACTAGTATATTAATAATTTCTTACCAGCAACCCCAAGCTTTATATCCCTAAAGGATTGATAGCTCATTTTTATTTTGTTTGTTTGGCTTTGAAGACTGACAAGTCCAGTCTGTATCTTAGAAACAGTTTTCTGTAATTTTTGTGTTTATATTCTGTGTGCTCTAGTGAGGCCTATATACTAAGACCTGTATAATTAAGAATGGATAGTATACTTTCTTTATATTTTCATGTAATCCTCTTTATTAATTATAAAAATCCCTTGCATTTTCTAATTCATGTTGCATGATATATATTTTATTTTTCTTTACATATAAGGAGAATACAATACTGTTGTCAGCCATTCATCTTATCCAGCCTATAAAGCATGTAGACATAACCATGGAATAATTGGAATAATTTTTAGTAATAATGATAACTGTTTAGTAACTATAAAATATTTTTATACAGTTAACTAAACTTTAAAAATATATTTTCAGTAAAATTTTGTATAATTCATACTTGTAGGTTTTTCAGAAATAAGAATATACTAGTACCCTTTAGTTTTATTAATATATTTCAAGAAACAAAATATTGCACATATGTCTTATTCTAATGAAATAGTTATATTTTGTGTATTCTGAGACAAATTTTATCATCTTTCTGCCTTATAAATTACCTTCTGGACACTCATTCGACACTGATCTTCCCCTTTTTTACATCGTGCATAACTCAGGACCCAGACCAGGCATCTGCAACCAAGAATTCACTCTTTTCTTTTGATCAAAACATTTTTAATGCCAAGTGAAAATAAAAATAATCTGGCAAAAGGCACTACAAAATTCTCATTTGCTATGGAAATCAGTTTGGCAGTTCCTCAGAAAATTGGATATAGCACTCTGAGGACCCAACCATACCACTCCTTGGCATATACCCAGAAGATGCTCCAACATGTAATAAGGATACATGCTCTACTATGTTCATAGCAGCCTTATTTATAATAGCCAGAAGCTAGAAAGAACCCAGATGTCCCTCAACATAGTAACGGATACAGAAAATGTGGTATATTTACACAATGGAGTACTACTCAGCTATTAGGAACGATGAATTCATGAAATTCTTCGGCAAATGTATGGAACTAGAAAAAAATCATCTTGAGTGAGGTAACTTAATTCCAAAAGAACACACATGGTATGCACCCACTGATAAGTGGATATTAGCCTAAAAGCTCGGAATACCCAATATACAATTTATAGACCACATAAAGTTCGAGAATAATGAAGAACAAAGTGTGGGTGATTCCGTTCTTCTGAGAAGGGGAACAAAATACTCACAGGAGCAAATACGTAGATAAAGTGTAGAGAAGAGACTGAAGGAAAGGCCATCCAGAAACTGTCTCACCTGGGGATTCATCCCATATACAGCCACCAAACCCCGACACTATCATGAATGCCAAGAAATGCTTGCTGAAAAGAGCCTGATATGGCTGTCTCCTGAGAGGTCCTACCAGAACCTTACAGATACAGAGGCAGATACAGCCAACCATTGGATTGAGCGTGGGGTCCCCAGTGGGGAGACAGAGAAAGGACTAAATGATCTGAAGGGGTTTGCAAGCTCATAGGAAGAACAACAATATCAACCAACCAACCCCCTCTCCCAGAGCTCCCAGGGACTAAGTCATCAATCAAGGGGTACACAGGGCTCTAGCTGCATATGTAGCAGAGGATGGTCTTGTCAGGCATCAAGGGGAGGAGAGGTCCTTGGTTCTATGAAGGCTGGATAGATGCCCCATTGTAGGGGAATCGAGGGTGGGGAGGTGTGAGAAGGTGGGTGAAGGAACACCCTCATAGAAGTAGGGGGAGGGAGGATGGGATAGGCACTACCCGGGAGGCAGGAAACTGGGAAAGAGGATAACATTTGGAATGTAAATAAAGAAAATATCCAACAAAAAATTAAAAAAAAAAGAAAATTGATTCACCTGTACAATTAAAATAAAATGATGCTAAATGTTGTTGGTACTCTTGCTTTTATGACATCTAAGTAAACATGAGTAAGAAGCACTGAGTTTCTGAAAATGAAGAACTTAAAGAACAGCAGGAAGTCTGAGGATGAGCCCACAGTTAGACAATGCGTCTTTAGCCACACAGGTAACCCTTCACTTGCTTTCCAGACAGATAATCGGAAATGACATCAACAAGGCTTGAATTTTGTTTACAAAATATTAGATAAATGTTTATTAGAGAGTCAGTGTTGATGGGTCATTTTTCTCTTGAAACCTTGTCATTCCATATACAGATGTATCATATGAAAACTGAGGAAGAAAGTTTTGTGTCTCATTTATCAACCAAAAGTAGAAGAAAATCATGAACTGAAGTGGCAAGTCTCTAATATTATATATAATATATATTATACACGCATATGTATGTATAGATAGATATAGTATATTAGATAGCTAGGCAGACAGACAGACAGATTTCTATATCTATTTACCTACGAATTATTCTCTTGAAGTTTTCCTACTCACTAATATTGTCTCACAGGCATAGAAATAGTCTTTGTAATTTTAAGTTAAAAGTGTGAGCCATATTAATAAGGATACACCATCAGTAGAAAAGAAATGAGATCAATTAATGTCAAATAAAATAAATAATAATTTAAAAAATATTAGCATCTGTGAATTGTATCTTTTGTATTCTGAGCTTCTGGGCTAATATTCCCTTATCAGTGAGTGTATACCCTGTGTGTTCTTTTGTGATTGGATTACTTCACTCAGGATATGCTGACATGAGCCTGATATAGCTGTCTCCTGAGAGGCTCTGCCACTACCTGACAAATACAGAGGCAGATGCTCTCAGTCAACCGTTGAACTAAGCACAGGGTCCCCAATGGAAGAGCTAGAGAAAGGACCCAAGGAGCAGAAGGGGTTTGCAGCCCCATAGGAGGAACAACAGTATGAATCACCGAGTACCCCAGAGCTCCCAGGGACTAAACCACCAACCAAAGGTTTCACATGGAGGGACCCATGGCTCCAGATGCATATGTAGCAAAAGGATGCCCTTGTTGGACATCAAAGGGAGGAGAGGCCCTTGGTTCTGAGAAAGCTAGATGCTACAGTATAGGGGAATACGGGACAGGAGTGGGTGGGTTGGTGAGCAGGGGGAGGGGGAATGGACTAGGGGATTTTTGTAAGGGAAACCAGGAAAGGGAATAACATTTGAAATGTAAATAAAGAAAATATCTAATAAAAGAAAATAAAAAAATAGCATCATAAGATGACATTTGAAACATAAGTAGAAATAGCCTATAAATTAGAAAAGTAGACAAAATGCAAGCAATAAGATTAAGTTGGTTCACAAATACTTCAAAAAGCAAAGAAAAAAAGGTAGTTATATTCAAATAAACAAAGATATTTAGATATAATTCAATGATGGAGAATATCCTCAATTATAGTAATAAAAATAATGTTATTCAGTGTATTGTTAGTTTCTAGGAAATTAGAAAATTACAAATAGTAACACTATCAGAGAGAGGAGGACATTCACAGATTTCAGTACTGTTGCTATCCATTTTATTAACCATTCATTCCCTTTTTTACACATCTCATTATATTATATATAAACAATGGAAAGTCATTGAAGGATTTATCTGTTACTTACTGTGTAGTTATTTGTAGGTAAATAACATATAATGTCATTTTTTCTTTTTTTTGTCTTGTGCATGCTTGTTCATATTTCTTATTTCTCTTCTTGGTGATTTGTTTGTTTTCTGTATTGTACAATTTGAGATTATTTTCCGTTTTCTTTGAGTTGCATCCTCTACTATTAAAATTTTGATTTAGATTATTTTTTAGATTTTTAGATTATGATTGATTTTAGTGAAATATGCTTCTAGTATAGGCCTTCCTTCGATATTTCTTGTTTCAGAGAGTATCTGCTTCTCCTTGAATTATAAGGAATTGTTTAGTTAGGTATATTATTTTTTTCCCTTTGAGTATTTTAAATATTTTTCTCCTGTACCATGTAATATTAAATATTTGCTACAAATTCTTTTCTTAGTCTAGTAGGATTCCATATAATGGACTGATAATTCATTCATGCTGATATTCAAAATATCTTTGATTTAGATTTGACAACATGATAATCACAAGAAAAATGGTGAATTTTGATGAAATATATAGGACATATTCTGTGCTTCTTTGACAAAATATTCCCACCATTTTATAAAAGAATATTCTAATAATTTCTATATTTTTGGACCATCCATAATGCCAATATCTTCAACTTATATTCAGTTCAAGTTTTTTATTCACTTTCACGTTTTAAATTATTTATATTCAAGGGTAGTAACTCATTTTCGTCTTGACTTTCTGTTGTGACTGGTCGCGCTACTTTTAGTCATTTGGAGGACCATTATTGCCATTGCATATTTGCCTCTTTTTAATAATTCCCAGTTCTAACCCATGGTTCCAGCCACATATATGGCAGAGGATGGCCTTGTTGGACATCAGTGGGAGGAGCGGCTTTTGTGCCAGAGGGTGTTTGATGCCCCAGTGTATGGGATTGCCAGGGAGGGAAGACTGGAGTGGGTGGGTGTGAGGAGCGCCTTCATAGAGGCAAGGGGAGGAGGGATGGGATAAGGGGTGTCTGGAGAGGAGACCTGGAAAGGGGAAAACTTTTGAAATGTAAATAAAGAAAATATCCAATTAAAAATAATCCATAAATAAATAAACAAATAAAATGGTTTACATTTAAAAGAGTAATTCTCAGGTCTATAAATATGTCAGACTTGTTAGGTTCTTTCTTCTGTACTTTGTCAAATTCTATTGTAACTCACCACTTCCTCAAAATTTCTTACTCAGTGTTCTTTTCTAGGAAATGTGTAAATTTCATTTCTTTAGATGTTTGTTAGTATAAAGTTATTTGCTTCTTTAGTGTCTACCTGTTACATATTTGTTTTGCTAGGGTTTATATTTTAAGAGTATTATATAGGTCATATTTTCTTTAATAATATTTCAATTATTCAGACAATTTATGTTTTAAACTAAACAGGATATAACTTATTAGTGAAAAAATACTCAACAGTGCTGTCATGTGGGATCTTTCTTCCTTATTTATCAATTTGTATATTGCCAAAAATAGAATTTACTTTATTGATGATTATTTTATTCTGTTGTTGTTGTTTGGTTTGGTTTTCATTTTATAGTTCTGGTGCCAGGAAATGAACCCAGGACCTCAAGCATTTTTGTATCTGTGAGCTACTGGTTTTTTGTTTATTGGTTGGTTTGGCTCTTTGTATATGACAGGACATGAGATATACAGTCACATCAGCATTTTAGACACACTCAACACAGTGTTGAACTCGGGTATAAAGAAACTATCAATTTCTACAAATTGTTTGGGATGGAACCACTTTGTCAGCTTGGATGTCTATTAGATCTGAGTACTAGTGGACTGGAACAGGCCACAACTACTTGCTAGTATGCAAGGGTAAATTTATAAAGATTTGTGATCTCAAAAATGGCAAATGTATTGCTTCCTGTGGTAGAGACTGTGTAAATACATCTTATTCATACTTCTTGGAGCTTTACTCGGCTACCATTGAGGCATGGGAGCTTATGTCCCCCTCTTAGCATTTAGACCTCATCTGGCTTGAACTTGTGTATGCCCTGCGAATGCTGACACAGTTTATAAGAGTTCATATGTGTGATAGTCTTGTTGTATATGGAACATAATGTTTACATGATATCATCTATCCTCTCTTGCTCTTACAATTTTTCTACCTTTACTTTCATGGAGTCCCCTGAGTCTCAAGGGAAAGGCTTTTATGAAGACATCTCACTTCGGAATGAGTCTTACAAAGTCTCTCATTTTCTATATATCACCTAGTTTGGGTTCCCTGTATTTGTTCCCATATACTGCAGGAGGAAGATTATCTAATGATGGCTGCAACACTGATCTGGGGCTATAGCAGAACATCATTAGGAGTCATTATTATCTTCTTTTCACAGAACAATAGTATTTTTGTTTTCCCTAGTCCCATGCCCTATCTAGTCTCAGGTTCTTATCCACCCAAGCAGTGTCAGAGAAAGACTTTCTGCCTTGTAGAACGGGCCTTAAATATCATCAAAGAATGATTGGTTACTAACACAATGTTTGTGACATTATTGTGTAAGCATTCTATGCAGGCAGATCACCATTGTAGATCACAGTATTTGTAGCTGGGTTGGGGATTATCTTATCTCCTGGTAGCATGTAGAATGTCTTCCAATACCTTGAAAACTGTTCTGCAAGGGTAAAGGCTCTAGGTATGCACCAACACAAATTTGATGTGTTCAATGAGAAATGTAAAGATCAATTTGTGGAGAGCAACCAGTAAACTTGGAAGTAGCCTGAGTTCTTTGGTGATTTTCATGGTACCTCTTTGGCCAACAACTCAATTAGATGTAACCCATATTATTAACTTGGTTGAAGGATATGGCAAAAGTTTAATCTATTTGAAGTTAAGAGCTATTTTCTGGAAAAGATACTATAGAACAGCTATCCTAGCAACTCTCCATACTATTACTACCTAGGTACTGGTTTATGGTAATATACTATAAGAAAGAGGCTTGCAGTTCTTTTGGAAGTGCAGCTCTTGAAGAAAGAATATGGTACATGGAAATTTTCAGAAAGATGAACATAGTGTTGGACATCTTTCTGAAGCAACACTGATAGTTATTCATGTGCTTTCCAGAAATATATTCACAAGTGATACATTTGCATAGCTATCTTTTAATTTCTGAAGTAATTACATCAATGCTGGATAGAGTCAATTGATTTCCATCAAGTATCAATGCTCTGTAAAAAAGGAACTAGAAAAAGAAGTTACATAGAGCCTCAGATACTTATCCTTAGTAGTGCAACCTGTAAGACAATATAAACTCTAAAACTGAACTAATTTGCATCTGTCTTCTCTCAGAGGCTTTCTATTCCTGTGCTTTTCTTGCAAGTTCAAATAGGGTAAGTTTTACATTACTCCAATATTTAAGCTAGAATTCTGAGTCATGATGAATCAGCATAACCAGAGAAGAATTAAGGTCAACAATTTGAGATAAGCTGGTAATAATTAACCAATAATTATTTGTCTAATAAGATGACATTTGAAAACACATCTCAGTAAGTAGAAGTATGATGTATTCTAGAAAAGAGAAATCGAGATCAGTTTACAAATGAAGAGGCCCCTCTTGGAGGGTATTAAGAAAACTCATTACTATTAGGCAACTTGTGGGCTCCTTCAAGGATATTTAGGAAATGCCTACTGGCAATCTATAAGTCAAGTCTCACTAAGGAAAGCAGGAAATTCAAAAATTTATTCCAGCTCTGTTTATATCTATTCTTTTTAACTTATTCACTTCCATTTTATTTAAAATTTTAATTATATATCACATATTACTTGCACTTTTACTATTCTTGCACTCCTGAGCTTTCATTTTGCCAGAGGAAAGTACTGATAATGTTTGTTTAGGCTAGAGAGATGGCTCAGTGTTAAGAGCACTGGCTGTTCTTCCAGACAACCTGAGTTCGATCATGACAAAGAAATACGTTTGGGAGGAAAGGATTTATTCAGTTTGCACTTTCCACATTGCTGTTCATCACAAAAGAAAGTCAAGACTGGAACTCAAACAGGAAGCAGGAGCTGATACAGAGGCCAGAGAGTGATGTTACTTACTGGTTTGCTTCCCTTGGCTTGCTCAGCTTGCATTTTTGTTTTTAAATTAGGTATATTCTTTATTTACGGTTCAAAAGTTGTTACCTTTCCTGGTTTCCCCCTACCCCCAAAATCCCATAAGCCATCTCCCCTTCCCCAGTCAACCCTCCCCCACTTCCCTGTCCTGGTATTCCTCTACACAATGGCATCAAGTCTTTCCAGGACCAAGGGCCTCTCCTCCCTTTGGTGTCTAACAAGTCCATCCTCTGCTGCCTGTGTGTCTGGAGCCATGGGTAACTCCATGTATACTCTTTGGTTGATGGTTTTGTCCCTGGGAGCTCTGGGAGTACTGGGTGACCCATATTGTTGTTCCTCCTGTGGTGCTGCATACTTCTTCAGCTCCTTGGGTCCTTTCTCTAGCTCCCCCATTGAGGACTCCGTGCTCAGTTCAATGGCTGGCTGAGAATGTCCCCCTCTGTATTTGTCATGCACCAGAAGAGCCTCCCAGGTGATAGCTAAATCCAACTCAGGTCAGCCAACACTTGGGGGCATCCACAATAGTGTCTGGGTTTTGTAACTGTATATAGGATGCATCCCTCAGTGGGATAGTCTCTAGATGGTCTTTCCTTCAGACTCTGCTCAACCTTTTGTTTTTGTATCTCCTTCTGTGGATATATTTCCCCTTTCTACAAAGGACCCAAGGATCTATACTTTGTTCTTCCTCCTTCTTGGGCATCATTTGCTATATGAATTGTCTCTTGGGTATTTCAAGCTTCTAGGCTAATATCCACTTATCAGTGAGTGCATACCATGAGTGTTCTTTTGTGATTGGATTACCTCACTCAGGATGATATTCTCTAGTTCCACCCATTTGTCTAAGAATTTCATGAATTCATTGTTTTTAATGGCTGAATAGTACTCCTTTGTGTATATATATCACATTTTCTGTATTCATTCCTCTGTTGAGGGACATCTGGGTTATTTCCAGCTTTTGGCTATTATAAATAGGGCTGCTATGAACATAGTGGAGCATGTGTCCTTATTACATGCTGGAGAATCCTCTGGGTATATGTGCAGGAGTGGTATAAGCAGGGTCCTATGGTGGTGTTATGCCCAGTTTTCTGAGGAACCACCAAAATGATTTCCAGAGTGGTTGTACCAGCTTGCCATCCCACCAGCAGTGGAAGAGTGTTCCTTTTTCTCCACAACCTCTCCAGCACAAGACTACCAGGCCAGGGATGGTACCATCCACAAGGGACCCTCCCCTCTTGAACACTAATTGAGAAAATGCCCCACAGCTGGATCTCACAGAGGCACTTCCCCAACTGAAGCTACTTCTAGCCTGTGTCAAGTTGGCACACAAATCCTTCCAGTACAATATCTATCTCCAATTCTAAGAGATCTAACATGTTTTCTAGCCTCTGTGGCACTGCACATACATGACACACAGACATAAATGTAGGCAAAATATTCATAAAGAATTTTTTGTTGAATATGTGTGAGGACATTTTACACTGCTGCTTGCAATGTTCAAAGTGTTTGACACTGGCAATGTTGTCTTCTGTGTGTGTTAAAACTGCGATTCTAAAAATTCCTAAGATATTTCATTATTTATTCTTCATTTTTTTCATAAAACTTTCATAAGTAGTTTTTCTACAATTGTTATTTTGTGATGCAAAATGTTCTTACTTCATAGGAAATGGAAGACTTTGTCAAAAGCTCTGGAGACCATGGTGTGGTGGTGTTTTCTCTTGGATCAATGATCAGTAACATGACAGAAGAAAAAGCCAACGCAATTGCATGGGCCCTTGGCCAAATTCCACAAAAGGTGAGGAATAGTGTCCATGGGAGGGGAATGTATATGGAGTTTGTGAAAGTCCTTGGAAGGTCTGACTCTAGGAAAGAATTTGTGAAACCTAAAGGTTTAGGTAAGTTCTAATTTATTTTAGGCAATTTAGAAACAGATACACACAGCAGTTATTACAATACTACAGAAGGTGTTTTTGCTTGTGCATATGTAGGATATCAACTTTCTGATCTCTGTGGGTACATCCCAAAATGCTGGCATTATGATGCCATCATTGTCAAGGGTGTGGAGACATAGAAAATTCTTCAGAGTCACTTGTTCCATTTGTCATTTGTCGATTATTTAAACTCACTGAAGATATAAGATTTTTTGGGGGGTGTAAATTTGTATTAATTCTTCTAGCAGAAGATATTAAGCAGGTATTGAAATGAACTTCTGGGGGAATCAATATCCCAGACCTCAAGCTGTACTACAGAGCAATAGTGTTAAAAACTGCATGGTATTGGTACAATGACAGGCATGTAGACCAATGGAACAGAATTGAAGACCCAGAAATGAATCCAACTCCTATGATCACTTGATCTTTGACAAAGGAGCTAAAACCATCCAGTGGAAAAAAGATAGTCTTTTCAACAAATGGTGCTGGTTCAACTGGAGGTCAACATGCAGAAAAATGCAAATTGATCATTTTTATCTCCTTGCACTAAGCTCAATTCCAAGTAGATCAAGGACGTCCACAAAAAACCAGACTCACTGAAACTAATAGAAAGGAAACTAGGGAAGAACCTTAAACAAATGGGCACAGGGGAAATTTTCCTGAACAGAACACCAATAGTTTATGCTCTAAGGTCAAGAATTGACAAATGGGACCTCATAAAATTACAAAGTTTCTGTAAGGCAAAGGACACTGTCAAAAGGACAAAGTGGCATCCAACAAACTGGGAAAAGATCTTTATTTACCCTACATCTGACAGAGGGCTAATATCCAATATATATAAAGAGCTCAAGAAGTTAGACCCCAGAGAGCCAAATAACCCTATTAAAAAATGGGGTACAGAGCTAAACAAAGAGTTCTCACCTGAAGAATATCTAATGGCTGAGAAGCACCTAAAGAAATATTCAACATCCTTAGTCATTAGGGAAATGCAAATCAAAACAACCCTGAGATTACACCTCCCACCAGTCAGAATGGCTAAGATCAAAAACTCAGGAGACAGCAGTTGTTGGCAAGGATGTGGAGAAAGAGTGTTGGGAGCTGACAGGCCAACTGCTGGCTACATAGACAGGCCGCCCCTCCCCTCGAGTGAAACTCCTGACCTTCCTGAGGGAACATCAAGACCAAGATAAACATCTGCGACCTTCCCAAGAAGAACCGCAGAATGTCCCAGGCACCCAGCCCAGGGCTTGGCCCATAGCTCACTTCCCCCTAGCTCCCCCTCCCAGCTTCCTCATTCCTACTGCTTAAAACTTGCTGCCTGTGTGACAATAAACAAGACCTTCACAACCATTTGCTTGGTCTCCCTCTTCTTTCTCGCCCATCTTTTCCAGGCATGGTCCCCTTCGAGATCCTTGAATAACTGAGTCCCCGTGGGATGGGACAAGTGGCGCCCAAACGTGGGGCTTGAAGTATGGACCACCAGCCTGATGGAAAACAGCATAGAGTCAGGAAAGCCGCTGTGCCGTCAGTCAAAGTGAAAGGGAACTGTGCTCGCTGCTCACTAGAAAGCGATCATCCCTGGTAAGTAGAGACTCTCCATCCCATAAAAGATGGGCCAGGCAGCTTCTAAGGAAGCACAGTTTATTAAGGACATTAAGTCCTCTCTCAGAGAAAGAGGAGTTAGAGTTAAGAAAAAAGATTTAGCTTCGTTTTTTGACTTTATTTCTAAGATTTGTCCCTGGGTCATTTTTTGAAGGGTCAGACATTCATCCACGGACGTGGGAAAAGATAGGTAAAGATTTAAATTCATTATTAGAGAGGGAAGGTCCTGATGCCATGCCCATTCAAGCCTTTAGCTATTGGAATCTCATAAATGATATTTTAGATGGATCCCCTGGTCCTGCCAAAATTCTCTCCCTCGCAGAAGAGTTTATTCGCCCTCTTTTACGCTCCACTTCTGTAACTTCTTTAAAAGGAAGTACTTGCCCAGGCAGGTCTGCACCGTTGCCCTGCCCCTCTGTGTGCATAGAAATGCCCCCCCAATGAAGGCAAAGAGTCGTCACCTAATGATTCTCCCAAAAAATCAGTCCGACCGCTCTACCCCTCCCTTCGAGACCTTTCTCAAGAATCTTCTGTAAGACAGAAAGAGAAACTAACCTTCCCCGTTCTTAAAAAGAAACCCTCCGATACCCTTAGCCCCTCAGAGGAGAGTGATTTAGAAGAAGAGGCCCCTAAATATCACAATCCTGATTGGCAGCCCCTGACTGCGTTTGCGGGACCCTCGAGGCCCCCTCCACCGTATGCCATGCCTCCCTCCTTACCTGCCCCTGTTGCCTTCCCATTGCCCTTTCAAACTGGCCCTTTGCTACAAGCCAAAACTCAATTGACAAGGCAGATTCATGATTTAAAAAGAAATATTACATTTACAAAAAGAATTCGCGGATCTCAATTTAGAGCTTGCGTCCTTATGACAGACCGTGGAGAGCTCGTTGTTTCTGAGTCCTTCGGCTCCCTCTAGGACAAAGGTTCAAAGTTGTCTCCTTACAAACCAGGAAGATCTAGCATTAGAGACCCTAAGCCCCTAGTTTTCCTGGTCCTCACTCGCCAGGGAGCAAAGGTTGCTCCTTCCTCTAAGGGTACCTCAGGTTCAGAGGAAGGTAAGGAGGACAGGAGAAGAGACAGTCAGGAGGAAAACGAAATTGATGCAGAAAAGGACAGTGATAGTGAAAATGAAACTAGGCAGGAGATTACTGAGTTTAAAAAATTAAAATTCAAACCATTAAAGGAGCTTAATTCGGAAGTCAATAATTATGGACGTACTGCCCCTTTTACTCTGGCCATGCAGGAACAGCTCGCGGGAGGCAGCTACCTGACGTCCAGTGAGTGGCTCCACATAACTCAGGTGGTACTTTCCCGTGGTTAATTTTTATCCTGGAAAGCAGATTTTATGGATAGATGTCAGTCCCTCACCAGGTGTAACCAAAGAGACCCCAGAGGTCCGGCCACCCGATGGACATTTGATAAACTTTGCGGTCAAGGGGACTACGTCTCCACAGACCACCAATCTAGATTCCCAACCGGGCTTCTCACCCAAGTCACTGAGGCCGCTCTCCAAGCTTGAGAGAAATAAGAAGAAATTGTCTCCCTGGAGCATCGCCTTGCTCATCATCCATCTCTCAGCCACATATGCCTCTCCACACCAGCTTTTTAATTATACTTGGCTAATCCTCAATGGTGTGGGAGATGTTCTCAGCTCCAAGTCCACCACAAGCGCCTCTCTTCCTTGGCCGGTTCTAGAGGTAGACCTTAGCCAGCTCGCTGTGGGAGCTAGTGCAGATTGGGGTACCCCTGACACCTTTGCCCCTCAAAAGAGCGCGCCTGAGCTTTCGAATTCTAACTGGTCCCCCGGGTGCTCCACTGAAGGCAGGTGAAAACACTTAACGCTCCTTCCCTGGGGACTTTATATCTGCCCGGGAGGTCATCATGACCGCTCCATTGCCCGAACATGCAGGTACGAATCTGGCTTTCACTGTAAAGCCTGGGGCTGCGAGACTACAGGAAACACTTACTAGAAACCCAGCTCCTCTTGGGACCTTATTACTGTAAAAAGAAAGTATCCTCCAACACCCAATCCTAGCACCCCATACCTAAAGTGGGAAGGAAATGCCTTGACATGCTCTATTAAAAATTAAACATCTAAAGGATGGTGCAGCCCTCTCCAGATTGCCTTTACAGAGGCGGGCAAAAAAAAATTGATTGGGAAAACTCTAGAGGAGCCCAATGGGGTCTCCACCTATATAAGGATGATTATGATATGGGGCTAACCTTCAAGATCAAGTTATCAAAAATGATCCCTGCTCCCCAAATAGCCGCTGTTGGCCCAAACCCTGAGCTACATTTAAGAGTTGGAGGTAGTAGACATCTATCTGGAAACCAGGTCCCTGCAACACCCACTATCCCAGATACCCGAACACCCAATCCTTTGTTTCAGCCTACCCTACCTATGGGTCCCCCATCATCTGCTGAGCTTGTGCTATCATTAGTTAATGCTTTGATACAAGCCGTACATGAAGCTAATTTCTCCATTTTAGAGGAATGTTGGGTTTGTTATTCACCTTCCCCGCCCTTTTACAAAGGGGTTGCAAGCTTTGGAGAATTATCACCCACTAATGATACCTCGATTCTGTGGTGGAGTCCTCCAGAGAAGCAAGGACTCACCCTTGGCCAAATTTCTGGCCTAGGCATGTGCCTTCTGGGACCTGATATGCTGCTCCCCAAGGCCCTGATTAAGGTTTGCAATCAAACTATTGTAATTAATGCTTCCTTTCAATACGTTGCTGTTTCTAATGATTCCTATTTTGCTTGCTCCTCGGGATTGACCACTTTTTTTTTTTTTGGAAGGAAAAAGTGTTTGGTATATTTCCATTTAAAGGATTTCCAGAATTTCTTAAATCCTGATTTAGAACTGACCTTCAGTTGAGGTCTAGCAAAATTCTTTTTTTTTTTTAATTTAATTTTATTTTATTTTTTTAATTTACATTCCAAATCACTTCCCCTTTCCCGTTTCCTCCCTCCCCGAAAGTCCCATAAGCCCCCTTCCCTCCCTCTTTTCTCCGTTCAACCCCCTCTCATTACTCTGTCCTGGCGTTCCCCTACATCCAGTCTTTCCAGGACCAGGGGTCTCTCCTTCCATCTTTTTAGAAATCTATTGATATGCTGATTGTGTCTAGGGTATTCTGAGATTCTGGGTCAATATCCCCTTATCAGTGACTTCATACCATGTGTGATCTTTTGTGATTGGGTTACCTCACTAAGGATGATATTTTCAAGTTCTGACCATTTGCCTAGGAATTTCGTGAATTCATTGTTTTTAATTGCAGAGTAGTATTCCATTGTGTAAATATACCACATCTTCTGAATCCATTCCTCCGTTGAGGGACATCTGGGTTCTTTCCAGCTTCTGGCTATTATAAATAAGGCTGCTATGAATATAGTGGAGCATGTGTCCTTATTGCATGCAGGTAAAGTCTCTGGGTATATGCCCAGGAGTGGTATAGCCGGATCCTCCGGAAGTGTCATGCCCAGTTTTCTGAGGAGCCGCCAGACTGCTTTCCAGAGTGGTTGTACCAGCCTGCAATTCCACCAGCAGTGGAGGAGTGTTCCTCTTTCTCCACATCCCCGCCAACAACTGCTGTCTCCTGTGTTTTTGATCTTAGCCATCCTGACTGGTGTGAGATGGAATCTCAGGGTTGTTTTGATTTGCATTTCCCTAATGACTAAGGATGATGAACATCTCTTTAGGTGCTTCTCAGCCATTAGATATTCTTCAGGTGAGAACTCTTTGTGGAGCTCTGTACCCCATTTTTTAATAGGGTTACTTGCCTCTCTGGAGTTTAACTTCTTGAGTTCTTTGTATATCTTGGATATTAGCCCTCTGTCGGATGTAAGGTTGGTAAAGATCATTTCCCAGTTAGTTGGTTGCCGCTTTGTCTTTTTGACGGTGTCTGTTGCCTTGCAAAAACTTTGTAATTTAATGAGGTCCCATTTGTCTATTCTTGATCTTAGAGCATAAGCTATTGGAGTTCTGTTCAGGAAATTCTCCCCTGTGCCCATATGTTCAAGGTTTTCCCCTAGTTTCCCTTCTATTAGTTTCAGTGTGTCTGGTTTTATGTGGAGATCTTTGATCCACTTAGAATTGAGCTTAGTGCAAGGAGATAAGGATGGGTCAATTTGCATTCTTCTGCATGTTGACCTCCAGCTGAGCCAGCACCATTTGTTGAAAAGGCTATCTTTTTTCCACTGGATGGTTTTAGCTCCTTTGTCAAAGATCAAGTGACCATAGGAGTGTGGATTCATTTCTGGGTCTTCAATTCTGTTCCATTGATCTACATGTCTGTTACTGTACCAATACCATGCAGTTTTTAACACTATTGCTCTGTAGTACAGCTTGAGGTCCGGGATACTGATTCCCCCAGAGGTTCTTTTACTCTTGAGAATAGTTTTAGCTATTCTGGGTTTTCTGTTATTCCAGATGAATTTTTGAATTGCTCTTTCTAACTCTATGAAGAATTGAGTTGGGATTTTGATGGGGATTGCATTGAATCTGTGTATTACTTTTGGTAAGATGCTCATTTTTACTATATTAATCCTGCCAATCCATGAGCATGGCAGATTTTTCCATCTTCCGAGGTCTTCTTCAATTTCTTTCTTCAGAGACTTGAAGTTCTTGTCATACAGATCTTTCACTTGTTTGGTTAGCGTCACGCCAAGATACTTAATATGGTTTGTGGCTATCGTAAAGGGTATTATTTCTCTTACTTCTTTCTCAGCCTGCTTATCCTTTGAGTATAGGAAGGCTTCTGACTTGCTTGAGTTGATTTTATATCCGGCCACTTTGCTGAAGTCGTTTATCAGCTGTAGGAGTTCTCTGGTGGAGTTCTTTGGGTCGCTTATGTATACTATCATATCGTCTGCAAATAGTGATAGTTTGACTTCTTCCTTTCCAATTTGTATCCCTTTGACCTCTTTTTCTTGTCTAATTGCTCTAGCTAGAACTTCAAGTACTATATTGAAAAGATATGGAGAGAGAGGGCAGCCTTGTCTAGTCCCTGATTTTAGTGGGATTGCTTCAAGTTTCTCTCCGTTTAGATTGATGCTGGCTACTGGTTTGCTGTAAATTGCTTTTACTATGTTTAGATATGGGCCTTGAATTCCTGATCTTTCCAAGACCTTTAGCATGAAAGGATGCTGAATTTTGTCAAATGCTTTCTCAGCATCTAATGAGATGACCATGTGGTTTTTTTTCTTTGAGATTGTTTATGTAGTGGATTACATTGATGGATTTCCTTATATTGAACCATCCCTGCATCCCTGGGATGAAGCCTACTTGATCGTGGTGAATGATCGTTTTGATGTGTTCTTGGATTCGGTTGGCAAGAATTTTATTGAGTATTTTTGCATCGATATTCATAAGAGAGATTGGCCTGAGATTCTCTTTCTTTGTCGGATCTTTGTGTGCTTTTGGTATTAGTATAATTGTGGCTTCATAGAACGAGTTGGGTAGTGTTCCTTCTGTTTCTATTTTGTGGAACAGTTTGAAGAGTATTGGTGTTAGGTCTTCTTTGAAGGTCTGATAGAATTCTGCACTAAAACCATCTGGACCTGTGCTTTTTTTGGTTGGAAGACTTCCAATGACAACTTCTATTTCTTCAGGGGTTATAGGACGGTTTAGATGGTCTATTTGATCCTGATTTAATTTTGGTACTTGGTATCTGTCAAGGAAATTGTCCATTTCCTCAAGATTTTCTAGTTGTGTTGAATACAGGTTTTTGTAGTAGGATCTGATGATTTTTTGAATTTCCTCAGTTTCTGTTGTTATCTCTCCCTTTTCGTTTCTGATTTTATTAATTTGGATACTATCTCTGTGCCCTCTGGTTAGTCTGGCTAAGGGCTTATCTATCTTGTTGATTTTCTCAAAGAACCAACTCCTCGTTTTGTTGATTCTTTGTATGGTTTTATTTGTTTCTACTTGATTGATTTCAGCCCTGAGTTTGATGATTTCCTGCCTTCTACTCCTCTTTGGTGTATTTGCTTCTTTTTGTTCCAGGGCTTTCAGGTGTGCCATTAAGCTGTTAGTGTATGCTGTCTCCCGTTTCTTTTTGGCGGCACTCAGGGCTATGAATTTTCCTCTTAGCACTGCTTTCATTGTGTCCCATAAGTTAGGGTATGTTGTGCCTTCATTTTCATTAACTTTCAAAAAGTCTTTGATTTCTTTCTTTATTTCCACCTTGACCAAGTTATCATTGAGTAGAGCATTGTTCAGCCTCCATGTGTACGTGGGTTTTCTTTTGTTTTTGTTGCCATTGAAGACCACCCTTATTCCATAGTGATCTGATAGGAGGCATGGGATTATTTCTATCTTCTTGTATCTGTTGAGGTCTGATTTGTGACCAATTATATGGTCAGTTTTGGAGAAGGTACCATGAGGAGCTGAGAAGAAGGTGTATTCTTTAGCTCTAGGATGAAATGTTCTATATATATCAGTTAGTTCCATTTGGTCCAAGGCTTCAATTAGATTCACTGTGTCCCTGTTTAGTTTCTGCTTTCCTGAACGATCCATTTCAGAGAGCGGGGTGTTGAAGTCACCCACTATTATTGTGTGCGGTGCGATGTGTGCTTTGAGTTTTAGTAAAGTTTCTTTTACGAATGAGGGTGCCCTTGCATTTGGAGCATAGATATTCAGGATTGAGAGTTCTTGATGGTGGATTTTTCCCTTGATCAGTATGTAGTGTCCTTCTGTGTCTTTTTTGATGACTTTGGGTTGAAAATCAATTTTATCCGATATTAGGATGGCTACTCCACCTCGTTTCTTGGGGCCATTTGCTTGTAAAATTGTTTTCCAGCCTTTTACTCTGAGGTAGTGTTTGTCTTTGACACTGAGGTGCGTTTCCTGCATGCAGCAAAATGCTGGGTCCTGTTTACGTATCCAGTCTGCTAGTCTATGTCTTTTAATTGGGGAATTGAGACCATTGATATTAAGAGAGATTAAGGCATAGTGATTATTGCCATCTGCCATTCTTGACGCTATCTTTATGTTTGAGTGGTTATCTACTTTTGGGTTTGATTCAAGAAGGTTATTATCTCATTTTTTCCAGGGTGTTGTTTCTCTCCCTGTATTGGAGGTTTCCACCTATTATCCGTTGCAGGGCTGGATTTGTGGAAAGATATTGTGAAAATTTGGTTTTATCATGGAATATCTTGGTCTCTCCATCTATGGTGATTGAGAGTTTTGCTGGGTATAGTAGTCTAGGCTGGCATTTGTGCTGTCTTAGTGTCTGCATGAGATCTGCCCAGGATCTTCTGGCTTTCATAGTCTCTGGTGAGAAGTCTGATGTGATTCGGATAGGTCTTCCTTTGTATGTTACTTGGCCCTTTTCTCTTACTGCATTTAGTATTCTTTCTTTGTTTAGAACATTCGGTGTTTTGATTATTATGTGACGGGAGGTATTTCTGTTCTGGTCCAGTCTGTTTGGAGTTCTGTAGGCTTCTTGTATGTTCATCGGCATCTCTCTCTTTAAGTTAGGGAAGTTTTCCTCCATAATTTTGTTGAAGATGTTTACTGGCCCTTTAAGTTGCAAATCTTCACTCTCATCTATACCTATAATCCTTAGGTTTGGTCTTCTCATTGTGTCCTGGATTTCCTGGATGTTTTGGGTTACGCGTTTTTTGCATTTTGCATTTTCTTTGACTGTTGAGTCGATGCTTTCTATGGAATCTTCAGCACCTGAGATTCTTTCTTCCATCTCTTGAATTCTATTGTTGATGTTTGCATCTATGACTCCTGATTTCTTCCCAAGGTTTTCTATCTCCAAAGTTGTCTCCCTTTGTGATTTCTTAGTTGTTTCTACTTCCTTTTTTAGTTCCTGGATGGATTTGCTGAGATCCTTCACTTGTTTGTTTGTATTTTCCTGTATTTCTTTAAGGTATTTTTGCATTACCTCTTTCAGGATTTCTTCCTGATGACCCACGTTCTCCTGCATTTCTCTGAGCGATTTTTGTGTTTCCTCCTCATGGGATTCCATCTGTTGATCCATCGTCTCCTGCATTTCTTTAAGCAGTTGTCGTGTTTCCTTTGTAAGGGCATCTAACCGTTGATTCATTTCTTTAAGCAATTTTTGTGTTGCCTCCTTATGGGCATCCGTCTGTTGACCCATATTCTTCTGCATTTCTTTATGCAAATTTCGTGATTCCTTTGTGAGTGCATCTACCCGTTGATTCATCTCGTTAAGCGATTTTTGTGTTGTCTCCTTGTGCGCCTCCATCTTTTGATCCATGTTCTCCCGCATTTCTCTAAGCGATTTTTGTGTTTCCTTTGTAAGGGCTTCTAACCGTTGATTCATGTTCTCCTGTAACTCTTTATGAGATTTATTTGTGTCCTTCTTGTGATCCTCTAATAGCATCATGAGAAGTGATTTTAAATCCAGATCTTGTCTTTCGGGTGTGGTGGGGTATCCAGGACTTGCTGCTGTTGGAGAGTTGGGTTCGGATGGTCCCACATTACTTTGATTACTGTTAGTAACATTCCTACGTTTGCCTTTTGCCATCTGGATACCTCTGGTGTTAGTTGGTCCTGCTGCCACTGGCTGTTGGTTGGACCTCCTGTGAGCCTGCAAAGCTATTTCTGCCCCCCCTGGATTACCAGGATTCCCCTGGCACTGATTTCTGGGGCCTGCCTGCTCCTGAGTGACTTTGGAGCCCTAATGTGCTTTGCCCCAAGTGATCTTATATTGGGGAGGCCTTGCACATCTAAAGGCTCAGCCTAGTGGATTCCTGGAGCAGAGGTCGCCAAAGGGAGGCTGGCAGGCTCCTGCCCTGTGCAGGGGTGTGTGATCTCTCCTGGGGCGGGGAGGGGGCGTCCCTCTGCCAGGCAGAAGTCCCACAGCAGATCTGGCGCGCTGGTCACTGCAGATCAGCCCAGCACCTGGGAGCAGGTTACACACAAGCTGCCTGAACCCGAAGCGATATTATGCCTGTCTGTCTCTGAGCCTGGCGGTCCCAACTACCTGGTCACTGGAGCAAAGATGGCGGAGGCGGGATTGACCACTTTAATAGTTACAGCTGCCTTTTTAGAGAATAGAGAGTATTGTGTGTTTGTCAACCTCCTCCCTCGATTGACCATTCATGATTCTGATGAGCTCCTTAATTTTGTGTAAAGGGGAATTCATTTGCCCAGACAAAAGAGAGAACCTATAACAGCAGTCACCCTGGCTATACTCCTTGGTTTAGGAGCCACAGGGGCCAGAACAGGAATTGCCTCCTTGGTCACTTCCAGTCAGCATTATGCACAGCTCAGCATGGCGGTAGGTAGAGACCTACAAGAGCTATAGTTAGGACTAAAGAATCTTAAAGATTCTGTTACATCCCTCTCTGAGGTAGTGTTACAAAACAGAAGAGGACTAGATTTGCTCATTTTACAGCAAGGAGGGTTATGCGCTGCCCTTAAAGAGGAATGCTGCTTCTATGCAGATAAGACGGGATTGGTTGAAGATAGCCTAAAAAAGGTCAGGGAAAGTCTAGAAAACCTCAAGAAAGAAAGAGAGAAACAAGAATCATGGAATCAAAACTGGTTCTCTACATCCCCTTGGCTCTCTACTCTGTTACCTAGTCTTTTGGGACCTTTGGTGGGTCTTCTCCTGCTCATTTATTTTGGGCCATGGGCCTTCCAAAAATTAACTCGATTTTTCAAGTCACAGGTGGATGCCACTTTCACCAACAAGCCGGTTTCAGTGCATTACCATCGTCTAGAGGTCAGAGATAATGACCCAGGTGCCTAAGAGGAGCCCTTGGGCACTCCCTCTGCTGGCCTCGATTTCTCGATCCTGGCCGCAGACTACCGAAACCCTTAGTATGAAAAGCTATGGTGACGTCCCTGACGGGAGTATCATGATGCCACATGCCAGATGCACACCTGAGAGCCCAGCTAACTCAGTCGGTAGAGCATGATCCCAGGGCTGTAGAGTGACTCCATGACGGGAGTAGCATGAGGCCATTGCCCAGGGAGAAAACTCTTATTAGGGGTTCTGGGCATGGAGGCACCTCATATAGCCTAAGTCAGAGGCTCTACCCCTCTCTTCTAGGTGCTAACTGTGGGTGCACATCATGTAGCCTAAGACAGAATCTCCATCAATTATACAAAGAAGGGGGACATGTTGGGGGCTGACAGGCCAACTGCTGGCTACATAGACAGGCCGCCCCTCCCCTCGCATGAAACTCCTAACCTTCCTGACGGAACATCAAGACCAAGATAAACATCTGTGACCTTCCCGAGAAGAACCGCAGAATGACCCAGGCACCTGGCCCAGGGCTTGGCCCATAGCTCACGTCCCCCTAGCTCCCCCTCCCAACTTCCTCATTCCTACTGCTTAAAACTTGCTGCCTGTGTGACAATAAACGAGATCTTGACAACCATTTGCTTGGTCTCCCTCTTCTTTCTCGCCCATCTTTTCCAGGCATGGTCCCCTTCGAGACCTTTAAATAACTGAGTCCCACGGGACGGGACAAAAGAGGAACACTCCTCCACTGCTGGTGGGATTGCAAGCTGGTACAACCACTCCGGAAAGCAGTCTGGCAGTTCCTCAGAAAACTGGGCATGACACTCCCGGAGGGATCCTGTTATACCACTCCTGGGCATATACCCAGAGCCTTCTCCTGCACGCAATAAGGACACATGCTCCACTATGTTCATAGCAGCCTTATTTATAATAGCCAGAAGCTGGAAAGAACCCAGATGTCCCTGAACGGAGGAATGGATTCAGAAAATGTGGTATATTTACACAATGGAATACTACTCTGCAATTAAAAACAATTAATTCACGAAATTCTTAGGCAAATGGTCAGAACTGGAAAATATCATCCTTAGTGAGATAACCCAATCACAAAAGAACACACATGGTATGCAGTCACTGATAAGGGGATATTAACCCAGAATCTCGGAATACCCTAGACACAATTTGCATATCAATAGATTTCCAAGAAGATGGAAGGAGAGACCCCTGGTCCTGGAAAGACTGGATGTAGGGGAATACCAGGACAGAGATTCGAGATGGGTTTGAATGGGGAACAGGGGGAGGGAAGGGGGCTTATGGGACTTTTGGGGAAGGAGGAAACAGGAAAGGGGAAATGATTTTGAATGTAAATAAAAAAATATAGAAAATTTAAAAAAAAAGAAAAAATCTTTACTAACCATACATCCAACAGAGAGATAATATCCAAAATATATAAAGAACTCAAGAAGTTGAACAACAAAAAAAAAATACCCAATTAAAAATGGGGTACAGAGCTAATCAGAGAATTCTTAGCAGAAGAATTTCAAATGGCTGAGAAACACTTAAAGGAATGCTTGACATCCTTAGTCATCAAGAAAATGCAAATCAAAATGACAAAGATATTCTACCTTACACTAATCAGAAAGGCTAAGATCAAAAACTCAAGTGACAGTACATGGTGGCAAGAATGTGGACAAAGAGGAGCACTTCTTCATTGCTGTTGGGACTGCAAACTGGTGCAACCACTCTGTAAATTCATCTGGCACTTCCTCAGAAAATTGGAAATAGTTTTACATGAAGACCCAGCTATGCTACTCCTGGGGATATACTCAAAAGATACTCCATCATACCACATGGACATGTGCTCCAGTATGTTCAGAGCAGCCTTATTTGTAATAGCCAGAAGCTGGAAACAACCAAGATGTTTCTCAACTGAAGAATGGATATAGAAAATGTGGTTCATTTACTACTCAGCTATTAAAAACAAGGACATCATTAATTTTGCAGGCAAATAGTTGGAACTAGAAAATACCATCCTAAGCGAGGTAACTCAAACCCAAAAGGATATGCATTGGTATGTACTCACTGATAAGTAGATATTAGTCAAAATGTACCGAATACCCATAATACAACCCACAGACTGTAAGAAGTTTAACAAGAAGGCCTAAGTAAGGATGCTTCAATCCCACTTAGCTGGTGGAAGAAAATATTCATGGGAGGCAGAAGAAGGGAGGGACCAAGGTTGGAGAGGGAAAGAAAAGGGGAAAGAGGGAACAGGATCAGGTATGGGGGTGGGGGAACAGGAGAGAAACCCAGAGGGTCAGAAGATTGAATGGAACTGTGCAGGTTCTGGGAGCAGTCCCACACCTTCTACAAAGTCCCAGAGACCTGGTATGCGAGAGAATCCTAGTACTCAATGAGGGTGACCTTAGCTAAAATGCCCAAGAGTAGGGAGAAGGAACTTGAAGAGACCATCTCCAGTAGATACACAGGGCCCCAAGTGGAGGGACAGGTTCACCAACCTAATGTCAAAATGTCTACCCCAGTATTGCTCCTGTCTAAAGGAACTGCAAGGACAGAAATGGAGAAGACACTGCAGGAATGGCTGTCCAATGACCAGCACATGGGAGTTATCTCATGGGGTGGGCACTAAGGCCTGACACTATTACTGATGCTAATGATGTGCTTACTGATAGGATAGCATGTCTGTCCTCTGAGAGATCCTACCAGAGACTTAGACATATGCAGATACTTACACCCAACCATTGGACTAGTGTCAGGGACTGTTATGGAGGAATTACTAGAAGGATTGAAGGAACTGAAGGAAATGGAGACCCGATAGGAAGACCAGCAATCTCAGCTAACCTGGACCTCTAGGAACTCCTAGAATCTGAGGCACCAATCAAAGAGTATACAAGGTCTGGTTTGAGGCGTCTGACACATCTATAGCAGAAGACACCCTGGTCTAGCCTCAGTAGGAGAAGATGTGCCTAATCCTGTAGAGAGTTGAGGCACCTCAGGAAAGGGGGGTGGCCTGTCTAGGTGGAGAGAGGGAGCACCCTCTCAGAGGCAAGTGGGAGGTGGAATGGGTTGAAGAACTGAGGACAAAAAGGAGGCAATATCTGGAATGTAAATAAATAAAACAAAAAATCAAAGTATTAACATTCAAGTATTTGAATATTGTCCATTTGTCTCTTTCTTCTAGACTGATATTATAGTATTCTGTTGAGAGCTTTTGATGCCATTTCTAGAAATTTGGTATTTGTCACTGGGCTCAGATAGGGAAGTAGGCTGAGATTAGAATATCAGAAACAATGACTGTTGGGTTTTGCTACTTTGCTTAATTACTACCTTATGTGCTCTCTTTGCTTACTTTACTTAATTATTATCTTGTGTGTTCCTTTTGCTTACTACTCTGCTAGATTACTTTGTGTGACCTCCTTGTATACTGCTTCGCTTGATTACATTGTCTTTGATCTAAGCACTGACCATGTTTTTGGATATACCTAGAGTGATATAAAAGCAGGCTGGAGAGAAATAAAGCTGCTTCAGCCTCAGTACATATTGAATTACATATTTGTTGTAATTTTGTTTGTTTTTCTTTTTCAATCCTCACTCCCTCGTTTGAGACCCTGTTGACTGACTGAGCTGGCTTGGTTAGTATTCATATATCTCTACAATAAAAAAAAAAGCTATTGGTTTGCTGTATATTGCTTTTACTATACAGCAAACCAGTAGCTTTTTTTTTTAGCTGTAGAAATATGTGAATACAAAATACCCGCAGGAGGAGATAGAGAGAGACAAAATGTGGAGCAGAAACTGAAGGAAACGTCATCCAGAGACTGCCCCACCTGGGGATCCATCCCATATACAGTCACCAAACCCAGACACTGTTGTGGATGCCAACAAGCACTTGCTGATAGCTTGATTTAGCTGTCTCCAGAGAGGCTCTGCCAGTATCTGACAAATACAGAGGTGGATGCTCTCAGCCAACCATTGGACTGAGCACAAGGTCCCCAATGGAGGAGCTAGAGAAAGGACCGAAGGAGCTGAAGGAGCTTGCAGCTCCAGAGGAGGAACAACAATATGAACTAACAAGTACTCCAGAGCTCCAAGGGACTAAGCCACCAACCAAAAGTACACACAGAGGGACCCCATGGCTCCAGCTGCATATGTAGCAGAGGATGTCCTTGTTGGACATCAAAGGGAGGGTTGAAGCCCTTGGTCTTGAGAATACTAGATGCCCCAGTGTAGAGGAATGCTAGGACAAGGAAGCAGGGAACAGGTGGGTTGGTGAACTGGGGGAGGGGAGGATGGAGGGGAAACCAGGAAAGGAGATAACATTTGAAATGTAAATAAAGAAAATAGCTAATAAAAGAAAAAAGGAAAAAAAGCTAAATCAGACACTTTAAGTACTCATATATAAATATATTTTTTTCTGTAATTTTCTTAATTTTCTTTAGTCTGGGGTAACGTGTGGTTTATTTTGGATTTTAGTTTTAACCGATAGGACTATGTAGGCACCACAGAAATTATATGCAAAAATCATATCAAAATTTCATCCTATAAACAGTACACAAAATTCATTCATAATTTTCAAGGGCTGTCTATGAAAATTCTGAATTAATATCTATAAAAGAATGTGTTAACTATTAAAAGGTAAACTATTGTGACATACAAAAACATAGCAGATTGGCCTAATGCTGCTCGAATTCTAAAGCTAATTTGGGGGTCCCCCAAGACTGGTTGCACCAGAGACAAAAGAGTCCACACATAAAACACTGAGTGACATTACCCCTAAGTTATTTCTTATTGGTAAATAAAGATCAACAGCCAATAGCTGGGCAGAAGAGTGGAGTTGCAGTTGACTGGGCTTGGGATCAGCGAGGACCACGAGGGAGACAGCGAGAAGCAGCCATGGGTTAGGTGAATCATAAGATTTTTACCCTGAGGGTTGACCTCTTGAAGTTCAGAGCAGCCCAGAGGAAATAGTATATAATAACACAAAGTTTTCTATAAGAAAGTAGATTCTAACACCATGGAGTGTAGACAGGTGCCCAGGTCTTGTGTTGTTTAAGGCTTACTGGAACTATAAAGGCTGTGTGTGTGTGTGTGTGTGTCTTTCATCTGGGAACTTAAATATGAAGGCAGTATAGAAATCCCAAGCTGGCATTTAAATAATTTCTACAACTCTAAAACAAGGTATGTTTTATAGAAAACTTGTAGGATTTTAAGATATACACTCCAGTGTCAAATGCTGATAACAAAGAAAGTTCTACAGTCAGGTAGAGAAGAAATATTTCAGGACCTTTATTCAACAGTTGGCAAAGAGAAAATTTGTAGCTGATTTTTAAAAAAAAGTAGAAAAAGGGTTGTAAAATGTATTGCTAACTATTTTTTTTTTTGCTGTAATAAAATGTGCTGAACAAAAGCATCTCAAGGGAAAGACAAAACACGGTATTTTGAATTATGGTTACAGATCCTAGAATGCATGATAGACAGGAAGTCAAGGCAGCAAGCAGGCAGCCAGAGGAGGAATCTCACTCATCACGTCTCAACCACATATAGAAAGCAGAGAGAGGGAACAGAAAGTTGGGCTTAACTACAGTCTATCAAAACTTGCTCCAGTGACATACTTCCTTTAGCAATATTTAACCCCTTTAAGATCCAAAACCACAAAGAGCTCTACCAATTTTGGAACACGTGTTCAATTATAGCAGCATATCTGAGACAATTTTTCATTCAAACCATAACAAAATAACTCTGTTTCTTAATTCTTATTTCATAGCATCTCATAGGTTGTTAGCATTCTAATATTCTAAGTTCTGCCACAGCACCCTAGAAAGTTTGTACTGTTTCAATATAAGTTATCTGTGATCAAGAGGCATGATGTGCATCTGAAATGAGGTACATGAACCTAGGTTTGATATTGGCTATCAGCCACTCTGGTTGTCCTTCTTATGACGTTGTGATAGGCTTTGAGGAATGTTATAAAAGAGATATGTAACTATTATGAAAGTTATAACTTTCAGCATTGAAGTAAAATAAATAGTACCATAGAAGTAAGAGTATGGTAAAATGTTTAAATGTGTAACCTAATATTTTAGGATAAATTCATATAGTGAAAACCTACTAGACAAGAGCAAATAAAAATGTTCACCATCATTTTTCTTTGATTTTAAAAACATTCCAGTTTGGAGGTTATTCCCTGGAAAACCCGCTCTCTGGATATTTCTGTCCCACTCTCTGCATTCCTTATGTGCTTATTATAATTTTATGTAGAGTTGGGGCCAGGGTGAGACTGACCCCTTTCCATATTAGCATGGATATTAGTGTCGTCCCTATACAGATCTTGTTGAGGCACCCATGTAGTTGAGACTTCATGAGCATAGCTTTCTTGATATTTCTCAAAGATACAACTTCAAAGAAGATAGCTTGGCTGTCTGGCTCTTTTAATTGTTTCACCCTCTATTCTTTGATCGTAAACTGGTAGTTAGATCAATATTGGAAATAGAAGTCAATCATTTTAGACCTATGGGTTCCATCAAATATTACCACTCTCTCTATATATGAATCCACAAATAGGAAAGGAAAAAAAGAGTTACTAAGTGCCTCCATCATGGCTGATACATACTTGCTTCAATCAAAGTTTAATAAAAGTGTCACTAGTTAATGTAACAAATCTCCAGTTACTAATGTTAGTTGTAGAACAAAGTGAGTCATGCAACCAGGAGATTGACCCTAAGCCAGAATGTGGTTGAGACATGTTCAAAACCTAATAATCTCATCTTAAAACTGTCAGGAAAAAGGGTCCACCTCTCTCTGTTCTGAGACTGCATGCCAAGGAGCAAGTAACCTACAGGCTAAATTACAAGTTTAAGCACCTGGTATCTGTCTGCATGTAAATGAAGAATTCCTAATATCTTTGTCCCAACCAATAATGTACACTCATCCTCAAAACTTCCTACCCACTCCCCAAGGTTTATATAGTCCTTTTACATACCCCCAGAAGAAAACTGTAACACTGAAAAAAACAGTCTCAGAATAAGCTTCTCCCCCAGCAACCCAACACTTGACTCCAGGCACTTAAGAACTCACCCTGACCAGACAAGCTTCATTCCTTTCATAACACTCAGTACTCATCTGTGTGTGAATACCCCAAAGGCAGAAGTAGAACAGGGCCACACTTAGTGATCACCTTTATAAGCATATAGTCTACTCTGATTCTTTTCTTTATACATTATTTCTGTGTTCTTGTGGAATTTTCCTGTTGGATTTGATTTTATATTAGTAAATTAGGATACTTTTGTTACTTCTACAAAAAAATGAAACTAGTATCATAAGTCAAGCTAATAGAAACTAAGGACAACCAAAAAATGAGATCAATAAATGTTAGATAACCTAGTAATAATTAACAAAATCAATATTTTAGGTCTGTACGATCAATATTCTCACTTGTCAACTTGAAAACATTTGCAATCAACAGAGAATAATTTGATCCCTAAATAAAAAAACTGTTTTTAAAATATGTGAATGGAACATACAGATTATTAGGATGTTATAAAAAAAGTGTATAAAATGTTGCAATAGAAGAAAGAGATGAATTGAATGTCAATAGCACCAAATGTATTCTTTACAAAAAGTCTTTGCTGGGTACAATCTATCATGACTGTGTTATGACTCTAAGTGCTTATGTATCAAACGTAGATGTACCAATTTCAAAATAACAAACACAAATAAATCTATAGGCACATATAAAATTCAAAAAATATTATTCTAGTGACTGAAGTATCTCACTCATATCAATATACAGGTCATTGAAATATAGAGAAATATAAGAGACAAATAATATCATACATATCAAATGTATCTAACAAGCATTTTCAGTTCTTTCTACTCAGGCATGGTAAAACATAATTTTCTCAGAAATAGAGTTAAGACTAAAATCAATCAAATAAGAAATGAAACAGATTAATTTTGGTGAGTATTTAAAAAATCATAGAATTTACCTTAAAGCTCATTACACTAAATTGGAAAGAAATGTACATATAATTAAACCAAAATAAAATAAAAACTTTAAGCAAGTCCATAACTGTTAATGAGATTAAACCACTACTTGGTAAATCTCCTATTGGTGCTGAACTACCCTTAAACCATTGATATCTGCAAGATATCCAGCTGGGATGGTCTCCATTTGATGTAGAAAGTTTCCTTTGTTGAGGTGGTAGATGCTATAGTTATCTAAAATTACAAGGATATGGTTTAGAATCTAGTAGGAAATTATACTGCTCTAAGAAAGTAGTAATATTAGGTACTTTTTCTTTTTTCAGTCCATAACCTCACCAGCCCCAGGATGTTGGCTAGGTTTCCGTTATTAGGCATGCTTATTCTGCTGCTAAAGAAGCCTTAGGTCTAATTGGGACATTTTGGTTTACTTAGTACACCTTTACATAGATACATTGACATTCTGGTTTGTTGTGGATCATAGGTGTTACAGCACAACTCCTGCATCTATCACCCAAGGAACATTATGGAAAGGGGATGGAAAGTTTCTAAAGCATAGAATACCAGAGTCTCTGACACTCACCTAGACATCTACAAAAATAGAGTTTAAAAATAGCAAGTCAGTTTCACATGGTTCCATCCCTAGACAAAGGACAGACATTTGCCTTTAGTTCCAGCATAACACTTAGCTACATTCAAAATGTTTACCTTTATAACTCACAATAAAGTCATAGCAACATGACTGCCTAAGCATGAGCAGCCAAAGACAATACACATACTAGCTTGGATGGAAATTATGTAGTCATTTTAAAAATATACAGTTTTGTTCTTAATTTTTATGTTTTATTCTTAAGACAAACTCATATTTTGTCATATAAACTATAGAATCGCATATTTACATCCATACCCACCTCCAGAATATTTTTAATATTATTGTCTTAACAAGAATTGAGTCCAAATAACAACAGGGCACATTTAGCAAATGAAGAATGCCTGAAGATGTCCACTTAGCTGCTAAATGTTTGGAGTTCTGTAGGTTTCTTGTATGTTCATAGGCATCTCTTTCTTTAGGTTAGGGAAGTTTTCTTCTATAATTTTGTTGAAGATATTTACTGGCCCTTTAAATCGTAAATCCTCGCTTTCTTCTATACCTATGATCCTTAGGTTTGGTCTTCTCATTGTGTCCTGGATTTCCTGGATGTTTTGGGTTACAAGATTTTTGCATTTCACATTTTATTTGACTGTTGAGTCAATGTTTTCTATGGTATCTTCAGCACCTGAGATTCTTTCTTCTATCTTTTATATTCTGTTGTTGATGCTTGCATCTAGGACTCCTGAATTCTTTCCAAGGTTTTGTATCTCCAGAGATGTCTCACCTTGAGATTTCTTTATTATTTCTTCTTCCATTTGTAGATCCTTGATAGTTTTGTTCAGATCCTTCACTTGTTTGTGTTTTCCTGAAATTCTTTAAGAGATTTTTGTGTTTTCCCTTTAAGGGCTTCTATTCGTTGACCCATGTTCTCCTGTGTTTCTTTAAGTGATTTTTGTGTTTCCTCTTTAAGGGTTTCTACCTTTTGACCCATGTTCTCCCGTGTTTCTTTAAGGTATTTTTGTGTTTCCTCTTTAAGGGCTTCTACCTGTTGCCCCATGCTCTCCCGTAATTCCCTAAGGGATTTTTTGTTTCTTGTTTAAGAGCTTCTACCTTTTGGTCCATGCTCTCTTGCATTTCTTTAAGGGAGTTGTTTATGTTCTTCTTGAAGTCTTCTATAAACATCATGAGATGTGATTTTAAATCCAGGTCTTGCTTTTCCGGTGTGTTAGAGTATTCAGGATTTGCTCTTGTGTGAGAATTGGGTTCTGAGGATGCCATGTTGCCTTGTTTTCTGTCGGGTATTGACCTTGCATTTGCCTTTTGTTATCTAGTTTTCTCCAGTGTTAGCTGGTTTTGCTGTCTCTCATTTTGGCTTATCTGTCTTGTAAGCCTGTATATATGTACTCCTGGGATTCCTCTTCTCTCTGTGCACATGGGTATGTAGGCTCTCCTGGGAGACCAGCTCTCCTGTGCTCCCAGGCCTTTCTGCACTCGAAATGATCTAAGTGTGGCTAGTTCTCTAGGAAGTATCAGGAGATGTTGTCTTCCCTGTTTCAGACCTTGAGAGATTCTGCCACAGCAGAAAGAGCAAATGCCCTGTGTGTAGCTGGTTCTCTAGGAAGTATGAGGAGAGGTGTCTTCACTGCAGCAGACCTGGCAAGATTCTCCCACAGCAGAAAGGGCAAATGCCCTGAGTGGCTGGTTCACTAGGAAGCATCAGGAGATGCAATCTTCACTGCAGCAGAACTGGCAACTTTCAACTGCCCTGAGTGACAGGTTCTCTAGGAAGTATCAGGAGATGGAATCTCCACCACAGCAGAGCTGGCAAGTTTCAACTGTCCTGTGTGGCTGGTTCTGAACTTCCCTGAGTGGCTGGTTCTCAACTGCCCTGAGTGGCTGTTTCTCTGGGAAGTATCAGGAGATGGAATCTTCACCACAGCAGAGCTGGCAAAGTTCTGCCCCAGCAGAAGGGCAGAAGGTGATGGCAGGGGGACAAGGCTCAGAAGGGATTGCTACTCGGAAGGGCAGGGTTTTTGGTGGTTGCTGGGTAGTGAGTCCTGCTGGATCTCTGGCAGCAGCTCTGGGCCTCCAGAGTTTGGGGGAAGGGGGGATTCTTACCAACAGCCCTGAGTGGCCAGTTCTCTAGGAAGTATCAGGAGATGGAATCTTTACCATAGCAGAGCTACCCCAGCAGAAGGGCAGATGGTGGTGGCAGGGGGACAAGGCTCAGAAGGGATTCCTGTTTGAAGTTTCTATTTGAGGACTGGACCTTGAGTTCCTGCCCTTCCACGCCCCATTTATCTGATCTATGCTTGCCAATATTATTTTGGTCCCTTGCGTTTGATTTCTTATAATGACCTGTTGTGACTCTCTCTCTCTCTCTTTTTTTTTTTTTTTCGTTTTTCGAGACAGGGTTTCTCTACGTAGCCCTGGCTGTCCTGGAACTCACTCTGTAGACCAGGCTGGCCTCGAACTCAGAAATCCGCCTGCCTCTGCCTCCCAAGTGCTGGGATTAAAGACGTGCACCACCACCGCCCGGCTGTGACTCTCTCAATAAATCTTTTAATGTTCTATCTTTCCAACCTTATGGAATTTTTGTTTTAAGTCTTACAGAGATTTTATCATTAACATATTCTGTAAGAAGTTAATATGCCCTATATTTACTGTTTCTTCTTTCTCTTTTCTTCAGGTTTGTCTCCCCAGTACTAGTGTGTTCACTAGAAGAAGGAAATGTATTCTTATTGTTGTCAGATATTTTATACGTCCCTTTATTCACAGAGAAATCCTGGCTTCTTATATCTATCATGCCTATGGTGACTGATACGCTGAATATATATATATATATATATATATATATATATATATATCCCACCTACAGTCTTCTCTAATGCTATATGAAGTTATATTTTATATATGCCATATGAAATCTTGACTATTTTATGCTGTATGATGTCTTGACTATCTTATGCTATATGAAGGTGTTCTCCAAATCAGTTCCCTTTGGCTCCACAGGGAAGTTTCTTGCACTCTACTCAAATCACTTGCTCATTCTTAAGCCAGGAATGGAGACTTGCACAGACTGTACACTTCTACTCACTTGGAGTTGATTACATGCTTTAATCACAGTCACAAAACCTCTGTTATGTCCAAATAATCAATGTTACCAATTTCAACATAAGATTGGATCTGGAATGGTTTCATAATTTCAGAGCATCATCACCTCATGCAGGAGAAAGTGTGGCAGAGGAGACAGCTCTGGTTATGGTGGCCAGAAGCAGGTGAATCTTACTACTGTAACCCATACTAATATTTGTAAGGTAAGTAGGAGAGTGTGTCCAGAAGGCACTGACAGTGCTGAATGTGGCATGGTTAGGTCAGGTGCCAAAATTCAGTTCCTTTTAAAATATCCAAGGTTTAAGTTATTTTAAACATTCCTATAACTTTATAATATAATATAAATAGCATGCACTTTGTTGTTCTTCAAGCAAATTAATGACTTTCTGTACTCATCCCCTCACAGTCTAGAACAGTGCAATACCTGATAACAGTAAATTTGATTTGAGCTCCCTTTACCGTCTCTTGGCCTGAGGGACTGGCAGAATTTTGTTTATGTTGTCTTGCCATAATAACAATAGTTAATAATCTAGTAACACTTTTTGAATAGAGCTACATGTTCTCATCTCATTGACATGTGTTCATACTTGTGATTTCTTTTCCTCAAACTTTCTATTTAAAATTGCTAATCCATGCCACCTCTCTACCCACCTTCTTCAGACCTGTAGATCCTGAACCATACAGGTTAGTTTTTATTCCCCCACCCTCTTCCCTGCTCACTGAGTCCTCTGGGGCTTGTCAAGCTACCCTTAGCAGATTGCTATACCTGGACCTGCATTCTCCTCTGAAACCTCTTCCCATCATCATTAGACATGAAGAGCCTGAACCATACAGACCTATGGATCCTAAATCATATAATCCAAGGACACCCATTAGAGGCCTGCCACACCAGAAACATTCAGGTTAACCCCCATTACATCACTTACTATGGAAGGAAAATCCAGGACCAAAGCCATCCAGATGACTAAAGGCCCTCCAAAAAACACAATTAATAAAAGCCATGACAATATGACCCTTTAGAGCACAGCTACTCTACTACAGTAAGCCATGGGTATCCTAACACAAACAAATCACAAGAAAATGACCTTAAATCTAATCTTATGAAGAGGCCTTTAAGGAGGAAATGAATAAAGCCCTTCAAAAACATCCAGGAAAAAAATCAAACAGATAGAGGTATTTAAAAAGGAAGCTAATAAATCCCTTAAAGATGTACAGAAAAATACAATGAAATAGGTGAAGGTAAAACTGTGCAAGACCTGAAAGAAGCAATAGAAGCAATAAAGAAAAGACAAACTGGGGGTATATTGTAGATTGAAAATCTAGGGAAAAGGACAGGAACAACAAATGTGAGTGTCATCAACAGAATACAGGAGATAGAAGAAAAAATCTAAGGTATAGCAGACACAATAGAAGAAATTGATACATCAGCCAAATAAAATGTTAAATCTAAAACAGTCCTGACACAAAACATCTAGGAAATCTGGGATACCCTGAAAAGACTTAACCTATGAGTAGTAGGAAAAGAAGATGAAGAGTCCCAGCTCCAATGCTCAGAAAATATTTTCAGCAAAATCACAGAAGAAAAATTTTCTAACAAAAAGAAAAATGTCAATAAACATACAACAAGCTTATAGAACACCAATAGACTGGAACAGAAAAAAAATTCTCCTACCACATAATAATCAAAACACAATATCTACAGAACAAAGAACAAATATTAAATGCAGCAATGGGAAAAGGTGCAGGTAACATACAAAGTCAGACCTATAAGAATTATACCCAAATTCTGAACAGAGTCTCTAAAAGCTAGAAGGACCTGAAAATATAGCTTGTAATTTCTAAAAAGCCACAGATGCCAACCTACATTAGTATACCCAGCAAAGTTTTCTATCACCATAGATGGTGAAAAAAAAAAGATATTTCAAGACAAATCCAAATTCATACAGCATCTATCCACAAATCTAGCCCAACAGAAAATATTAGAAGGAAAACTTCAGCCCAAGCAGGGTAACTATGTTCAAGATAACACAGAAAGTAATTCCATACCAACCACACACACACACACACACACACACACACAAAACACCACTACCATCAAAATAAAAGGAATTAACAATCAACGGTGTTCAGCTATCATCACATAAGCTTCCTTCTGCAGTAGATGGAAATAAATACATTAAACCACAGCCAGACAATATACAGAGACTGAGAACCCTAAGTGAGATGTCCCCATCAAGTTTGTCCCCTCAAAGATCACAGAACCCTGCAGAAGAGGAATCAGTACAATCTTAAGAGCCAGAGTGAATGGAAACTACCAAGGAAACCATAACTTCCTTGTAAACACTGCAGGGTCACTATACATATGAATTTAGAGACTATGGCAGTATCCATAGAACCTGCAGTGGTTTGGACCGGGTGAAATCCAAGTGATGAGAGTGGACATAGACTCTTGTCCACATCCGTGATCCAGTCTCTGATTGATAACTACTTGTGAATGAAAAATTAGTTTTCACAAACAATCTCACTTGATATACAAACCACTCTTAAGGCCAGAACTCATTCCCAGTGGTTGATGAACAATACAAAATGAACTCAATGGATTTTTGGAGATTTTTGTTCTCATAATGCCTTGTCTGTGCATCCCTGCCCATTTGCTTATCACACACATCTTTTGCTTATATGTTAAAGTTTCTGATTTTGTGGTTTTGGCAAATGTTTGTGGGTATCAATGAGCACATCTATATGAGTATATGTATTTCTTGTGACTTTTCTTTAGCTCTTTGTTCCTGTGTTCATTTGTTTTGTTTGTTTTTCTTATTCATGAGTTATAAAAGTACCTCTGCTTAAAACTAAAAAAAAACCAACCAACCAAACAAACAAAAAAACCTCACCATATGAATGGACTCCGTTACCCAATAAAATGACACAGACTAACAGAATGGATGTTGCATTCAAGAAATATACTTCAACAATAAATACAGACCTTACCTCAAAGTAAAGGGCTAGGAAAAAGTTTTAAAAACAAATAGATCCAAGAAACAAGCTGAAGTAGCCATTCTAATACCTAATAAAAATGCTTTCAACCAAAATTAATCCAAAGAGACAGAGAAGGGTACTTCATATTCATCAGAGAAAAAAAAATCTATCAAGATGATATCTCAGTTCTCAACTTCTCCTACCTGCTTAGAAGAGAAGGGGAGAGAGAATGGATGGAAGGATTGTAAAAAGTGTGTGGGGGGGGGGCAGAGGGAGGCAGTGAAGAGGATGTAAAGTGACAAAGTAAAAAAAAGCTTAATTAAAAAATACAAAACCATTACTTTTGACATGTTTCTTACTTAATTTTGATTTGATGTAGCTGCAGAACTCATTTTATGTTTCCATTTGCATGATACTTATTGTTTAATCTTTTGTTTTCCATCCTTGTGTTGTTACTCTTGAAGTGAATTTCTTTTTATTAATGAATTAGCAATTTTCTTTACATCCTGAACACAGCTTCCCCTCCCTCCTAGGCTCTCAGTCCCTCCTTCTCACCTCCCTTTCCTCCAGCCCCTCTCTCTTTCACCTCATGAAGTGAGGCCTCCCTTGGATATCAAGCCCCTTTGGCAAATCAAATTGAAGCAGGATTAGTCACATCTTCTCCTATTGAGGCTACACAAGGCAGCTCTGTTAGGGGAAAGGCATCTACAGGCAGGCTTTGCATAACAAAACATAAATACATACCATCTTGTTCAATTTTTTCTTCTTTTTATATGCTAGTTTATCTTCCCTTGCTTATCATTCATTTTAGTGATTTCAGTATGTAATATATAACTTATGATTGTTTTGTAATCTTGCTTTTTGTATTAGTTCAGCTATTGTTTTTGTCTTTCACATATTTATATGATTATGATGCTGTATTTTTCCTCTAGTACAGGACTCCCTTGGCCATGTCTTCTTATACAATTGGTGTGATAGTAATAAATTCATGAGTTTTCTCCTTTCTCACAGACATGACATTTCCTTAATTTCTGAGAGATAATTTTGTTGTATATATTTTATGCCTCTGGGATAAAACATTTTTTTATAAAAGGTCAAGCAATGACAGAAGGAACACACTGTGAATAGAACGTAAATTATCAGGATGCCTATGAAGTGGATTTTTTCTCTGCTTCTGCTGCAGATAAGTTGCTGCTTCAGATCGGCAAACTATGGGAAGGTGTTGGTGTGGCCAATGGAATTCAGTCATTGGATGAACATAAAAATAATACTGGATGAACTTGTACAGAGGGGCCACGAAGTCACTGTTCTGAGACCTCCAGCTTACTATGTTCTTGATCCCCAAAAATCTCCTGTGCTTAAGTTTGAAACTTTTCCCACATCTGTCAGTAAAGAAGATCTGGAAAATTACTTCATAAAGCTTGTGGATGTGTGGACTTATGAGATACCAAGAGATACATGTTTGTCATATTCACCTTTACTGCAAAATATGATTGATGAATTTTCTGATTATTATTTAAGTCTTCGTAAAGATGTTGTTTCTAACAAACAGCTCATGACAAAACTAAAGGAAACCAAGTTTGATGTCCTTTTGTCAGATCCTGTTGCTACCTGTGTTGAGCTGATAGCCGAACTGCTCCAGATTCCTTTTCTATACAGTCTTCGCTTCTCTCCAGGCCATACAATTAAAAAGTCCAGTGGAAGATTTCCACTCCCACCCTCTTATGTACCTGTAATTCTGACAGGATTAGGTGGTCAAATGACATTCATAGAGAGGGTAAAAATTATGATATGCATGCTTTATTTTGACTTTTGATTCCGGATATTTAATGGCAAGAAATGGGATCCATTTTACAGTGAATATTTGGGTAAGTTACATTTTTGTTCTAAGTCACTTAAAAGCCTAAGTTTCACATGTATGTAAATCTTTATGTCCATGAAATACAAAGTGAAGTAGTCTTTTATAGGAGATCAAATGTATAATGATATTATAGCCATCAAACTCACAAACTCTTGTAAAAGCTCATACAATTGATCAAATAGAAGAAGGTAGCAGTCCTGATACAAGACATTTTGGTTAGCTATACAGTTATATAGAGATGAAATTAGACAGTCCCTAAATAATTCTTTACTCACTTACCGAAGGTTTTCCTCTACATTAACAAGTCCTTAAGCAGCTACCAATTAATCTTGATTAATGGAGATTCAAGAATGACATATTTTATAGTATCAATATGTATCTAA
Organism: Tokudaia tokunoshimensis; assembly: GCA_036184795.1. NCBI lineage: Eukaryota > Metazoa > Chordata > Mammalia > Rodentia > Muridae > Tokudaia > Tokudaia tokunoshimensis. Next base: position 19,797,884 of record BTHU01000014.1, read on the forward strand.
CATTGAAAAAGTTACGTTCTCTTGCCTAGGCCAGTATCTTTATTTAAAAGGAAAATGTAGGGTCATAAAACACGGCCAAAGGGATAAGACTGTTTGTGTACAGTTTTAGTACCAGAGCTCTCTTCCCGGCACCACTCAGGTTCAGTGGCTCAAAACTGGCTGTAACTTCAGTTTCAAGGGAAATACTGCCCTTTTATAGTATAAAAAGGCACTGGCATAAACTTAACATATACTCATGCAGATACACATACACATAAATGAAAAGATAAAACATAAAAAATCCCGCTAATCTTGAAAACTATTGTGTTATTTCCCAAGCTTAAAAGTGGAACTGATATTTCTACCAGCCCCACATTTCTTTACTGGGTCCTTTCCTAAATTCAATTGAAAATGCCTAAATTCTACAGAAGCAGGAACACACATGCTACATATTTTTTAAAGTCAAGTTTTTCCTCTTAAAAATGTATGACAGGTAAGATGAGCCAAAACTCTTATTCTCATAATTATGTATATATTGTGATTATTTTTTAGGGTAAGTACTATTAAATATCACAATATGAAACAAGACTAGAAGTATTAACCACAAATTCAGCCATTTATAAATTTTATAACTCCCTGTAAGGAATAAAAACTAGCTATAAACTATCATGATCCTGGGAATTCTGGCCAAGGTACACATCATGATGAGAGTTTGGGTCATGGAATGTGTGTTTATATTCACACAGGGTTTTTTTTTTCTTTTTGAAGATTTGGAGAGAAAAAATATGTGCTTTTTCTTATATTTGCTTAGTGAGTTATTTCTGTATTTATGGTTTTAAATTACTGAGACAACATAAAATAAAACTTACATCTTGCTTTATTTATTTATTTATTTATTTATTGGTTTTTTGAGACAAGGTTTCTTTGTGTAGCCCTGGCTGTCCTGGAACTCACTTTGTAGACCAGGTTGGCCTCGAACTCAGAAATCCTCCTGCCTCTGCCTTCCAAGTGCTGGGATTAAAGGCATGTGCCACCACTGCCCGTACATCTTGATTTAAAAATAAACAAAATTAACATGTATTTATATGATCCACAATCAATTATTGGTATGTTATATTACATATAAAATATTACATTTTAAATGCGCATGTTCTACATCAAATACAAATTCTTTCAACATTTTTAAGGAAATATATTTCATGCTCAGCAGACAGTCCTGTTGACGTTTCTGTCTCATTTGTTCGTTTTCTTCACCTAGGAAGGCCCACCACCTTAGTTGAGACAATGGGCAAAGCAGAAATGTGGCTCATTAGATCCTACTGGGATTTTATTTTCCTCACCCAACCTTACCAAATGTTGACTATGTTGGAGGACTCCATTGTAAACCTGCTAAACCCTTGCCTAAGGTAAATACATTCTTTTTATCTCTTTTTCATTTCATTTCATTTCTGGCGAAAGTGATTCTACATCGTCATAACAGTTTTCTCCCAATGATAGAGATATATGGGAAGTAATTAAGAGTCCCGGTAAGTAGGAGCTCAATAAACTCAGCAAAGAATCTGACAGGCATGAAAAATATTCATATCAGTGAATTAAGTCATGTAGGGACTTTACTGGTGTGATTAGCCATTGGGTAAACTCTTTACCCAACTACCATGAGGATGTGAGTTTGAATCCCAGTGCCCACATAAAGAGTTGAATGTTCTGGCATTGCATGTATGACTTTAGTACTCAGCTAAAGAAACAGGTAAATACTGAGGATACTAACCTGCTAAAATGGTGAGAATCATGTTCAATGAGACACAGTCTCAAAAATAATGTTAAAGTTAATAGAGTATAACATCTTATTTTATCATGGCCTTCATTAGTTAAAACAAAGGCAGGGAAGTTGGAGAAATTAAGAAAATATTCCCACTTATATACAATATCAGAAAATTATTACTTAGTATATATTTACCACTCAGTTATGATTATTTTATAAAGAACCAAAAAATTTTGTTTATCATAGAAGGAAGGATGCATTAACTATCATATATGTACATACCACCACATAGATATTATTCCATTAAACACTAGCTAATAATATTAAGTCAGCTATCACAGGAGCAAATTAAATAGCAAGGCAAAATTTATACATTCAGAGGATGAAAAATGCAGCTACAATTTTACAAATATTTCACATACTACACTTGCATTTCTTAGCTTTCATTTTGCCAGAGGAAACTATTGAGAATGTTTGCTGAACATATGTGAGTGCATTTCATACTGCTGCTCGTGTTTGACTGTGCCAGCTGTCTTCTGTATGTTTTAACACCTCTATTCTAAATATTCCTAAGAACACTTCGATTTTTATTCTCCTAGGGTATATTTTTTTTTGTAAATGTTTCATGAGTGATTTTTCTACAATTGCTATTGTGTGACAGAACAAGTTCTTTATTCACAGGAAATGGAAGAATTTTCCCAGAGCTCTGGAGAGAATGGTGTGGTTGTGTTTTCTCTCGGGTCAATGATCAGTAACATGACAGAAGAAAAAGCCAACACAATTGCCTGGGCCCTTGCTCAGATTCCACAAAAGGTGAGGTAAAGAGTTCATGGGAGGCAACTCTATACTGAGTCTATAAAATTCCTTGGAAGGTCTGATTCTAGAAATGACTGTGTGAAATCTAAAGGTTTAGGTAAGTTATAATTTACCTTAGCCAACTTACAAATAGAAACACACATGGGCACAGGGGAAAATTTCCTGAACAGAACACCAATATCTTATGCCCTAAGATCAAGAATTGACAAATGGTACCTCACAAAATTACAAAATTTCAGTAAGGCAAAGGACACTGTCAATAGGACAAAATGGCAACCAACAAATTGGGAAAAGATCTTTGCCTACCCTACATCCAACAGAAGACTAATATCCAATATATACAAAGAACTCATGTACCACCTTCTACACACTTATCACTTTACAGAAGCACATTTTCTTTGTAACTTAGTACCATGTAAATAGACATATAATTCTGTGGCTACTGATATCCTATCATTTATTTTAACTTTCAAACTATTTAAAGTAAACCAATTTGCATGTGTAGAAACATATGCAAAATAAAGATTTACTTGACAGTGTCTCAAAAATCAAAGTATTATCCTTCTAATATTTGAATATTTTCCATTTCTCTTTATCTTCAAGACCAATTCTATAGCTGTCATACATTTCCAAAATAAAGAAGACAAAAATTAGCTTACTCAGACACTCTAAATGTGTGTGTGTGTGTGTGTGTGTGTGTGTGTGTGTGTGTGTGCTTGGTTTTTCTGACGTAGTCCTAATTTTTTTAGTCTGAGGAATAGGGTGGTTTATTTCAGATATTAGTATTAAATAATATGGAGATGTAAACTCCACAGAAATTATTAGCAACAATAAAGTTATCAAAGTTTCATTCTATAAAAAGTGCATTAAATAATTCATGTACTTTAGGTACAAGCAATGAATATTCTGAATTAATACCTATGTAGTATGTTTTGACTATTGAAAGACAAGCAATTGTGACAAACAAAACCAAGGCTTTTTCCTTCATATGGTATAGAAAATATTGTTTAAAATATACTTTCAAGTGTTAAATGTTAATAAAGTACAATATTCTGCAGTTGGGTAGAGAAAATTTTTCAGGGAACTTATTCAATAGTTTGCAAGGTGAAAATTTAAAGCTGATATAATAAGTGATAAACAGGGTTAGAATATGTATTATTTGCTATATTGTTGCTGTAATAAAGTGTGCTGACTAAAACCATCTCAAGGGAAAAGCAGAACATTGTAATTTGAATTGTGTTTAAAAGTCCTTGAAATCCTGGGAAGGCAGGGCAGCAGATAGCAGGAGCAAAAGCTCATTCATCACATCTCAACCACATATTGAAAGCAGAGAGTATGAGAAGACAGTGGGGCTAAGCTGTGAACTTTCAAAGCTTGCTCCTGTGTAGTACTCCAGGAGCTCTATGTTGCTCCCTACCCCAATAACTGGAATGGAGTCTCTCCCTAAAGCTGTAGCCCAAGTGTGGTACCCATTGCCCAGACAGGGTTGCCTAGTTCTCAGGAATAGAGTCAAGACCCCAATCAATAAAATTAGAAATTAAACACATTATTTTTGCTGGCAAATTTAAAAATGATAGAATTCACCGTAAATTTTATATTATATTAAATTGGAAAGAAGTCTTTTTTAAAAAAAATTATCTCACAAATTTATTTATTTATTTTTTCTTTTAGAAGAATTTTTTGTTTATTTTATTTTCTAAATTCTTTATTTACATTCCAAATGATTTCCCCTTTCCCGGTTCCCCCTTCCCCAAAAGTCCCATAAACCCTCTTCCCTCCCCGTTACCCAGTCAACCCCCCTCCTGCTTCTCTGTTGCAATAGTGTAGTGGAAAGAAGTCTTAAAGAAATATATGTACTTCTACGTATCTACAATCTACCAAAATTAAACTAAGATGAAATAAAAACTTTAAACAGGTCCATATTAATCAATGAAATAGAACCACTAATAGGAAAATCTGCCATTGGTGCTAGAGTCCCTTAAAATCATTGATCTCTGGCGTGAATCCAGTTGTGTTTTTTGTTTTGTTTTGTTTTGTTTTTGCGATAATCACCATTTGCTGCAGAGTGTTTCTTTGAGCAGGCATAGATGCAATGTTGCAAGATATTTCCTATCCATTCCCATTGAGGCAGTGAGAGGCCAGTGATTGGAGGGGAGAGAGGAGGTGGAGGAGCTAAGAGAAGTGAAGGGAGGAGAGAGAGGGAAGCTAGGGGAACTCATGAGTGGAGAGGAAGAGACACAGATATCCAGATGACTTCAGATGTATTTCTGGTGTTTTGGAGAAGTTAGAAGTACTGGGATAAGACTTTATAATTGTAAATTGGCATTATGTAATTGAAGTATTATATACATAAGGTATTTGGTTAACTATTTAAGTTTTAGAGTCATGCTTTACCAGGTATTTGGGTACAGAGTGGGAGCACAGGACTCCCACCTTTTACAGAGTCTATGGCAGGGTGGTACTCTTTCTTAATTTTTACCCAATACAGATGCTGAACTTATCTAATTGTAAAAGGATATATTTTGGAGTGTAGAAGAGAATTATACTGGTATAGAGGAGTGGCAATAATAGGTTCATTTCTATGTTCCTGACCTCACGAGTCCCAGCCTGTATTTCTAGTATCAAGCATGTTTTCTCCCCTTTTAAGGAAGCCTTAAATGTATTTGGGCAGCTCTTGGTTACTATGAACTTCTGAGAGTCAGTTAGTACACCTTTATATAGATACCTTGACATGCTGGTTCTTCTTGTTGTAGATCATAAGTGTTGGAACCTCAGCTCCTGCATCTATGGCTTATGGAACATTGTGGAAAAGGGATGAAAAGTTTGTAAGAGACAAAATACCAGCAATTTTCTGTGATATTCTAATAGAAATTGCTACAAAAACAAGAGCAGAAGATCAGCACTCAATTTCAAGGGTTCTACCTTTAGAGAAAAAAAGACAGGAATATAGGGGCCTGTAGTTTCATCATGAATACCTTACTACATTCTAAACATTTATCTTTAGATACACCATCTCTCCTGCTCCTTTCCTCTCCTACCTTGTGGTTTTACAAAACATGAGCTTTTTTTTTTAAAAAAAAAAGTGGTTGTAACTTAGAAAGAATCTGGGCACATTACCAAAATGGATGTGACCTAAGGTAATACTCACTGCAAACATGAAAAGGCAGAAAAGCAAGTAAGTACAGAGACTCTAATCTCCACATCAACTCAGTAATTGTAGTTCCCGGTGACAACCACATTCACAGTAATGTTTTAATCCTCACCAAGTCTGAAGAATATGGATTTCTCTTGTCTTTTTAAGACAAGGCATTTTGTCTTGAATGTCCTCTCTTCCTACATTGATAACATTTGCTCTCTTCTTTCTACCTGGAGTCTCCATTCTTGTCCTGTTTGAAGTTTTTGCTTTAGGAATGGAACATTGAGTTCCTGCACACACACACACATACACACACACACACACCCCCCTAATTAATCTGATATTTGCTTGTCAACATTATGTTAACGGGTTCCTTTTGATTTCTTATAAAATTCTTTTGGGACTCTCTCAATAACTTTTAATTTTTTGCCCTTCCAGCCTAATGGTGCTTTTATCAGTAGGTTATTCTGTAAGAGGTTGACATACCCTGTCCTTGTTTATTGCTCCTTCTTTCTTTAGGTTTGTTTCCCCAATACTAGAGTGAGCTCACTTGAGGTCAATCTGAAAAAAAAATTATTCTTATTGCTATCAGATGTTTTATTATTCCTCTAATCCAAAAGGAAGCCTGGTTTCTTATCCTTATCACATCTGTGATAGCACATGTGATGATAATATCCCACCTGAAATCCCATTTTATAATATATGATGTTCTATTTCATATATACATAGACATCCTAGGTCCTGACTATCATATGTCATATGAAGTTCTGATTATCTTATGCCATATGAAGGGGAACTCCACAATAGCCTCCTTAGGATTCCTGGGAAGGTTTCTTATACTCTACTCAAATCCCTTGTGCTGTCTCGGCCTGGGACAAGTCTCAGGGAGAGTGGAAACAAAACACAAACTGTGCATCTCCACTCACTTGGAGTTTGATTACAAGTCTCAATCACAGTCACACATCCTCTGTGATGTCCAAACCATCAAATGAGTACTAAGACTTAAAAGTTTTCCATTTTCAATATAAAATTGAATCAGCATGGTTTTATAATCTAAGAGCTTCACTACGTCATGCTGGGGAAGGTGTGGCAGATGACAGCAGCTCTGGTTATGATTGCCACGAGCAAAGAAGTGAATTCCTGCATTATCATCTTTTTTTACTTATATGTAATTTATATTCCTAGTCCAATAAATGATGGTCTCCAATTCAGGTATGAGTACACCTGTCCTTAAGTTATCCCTCCCTTGAAGTATCTATGAGTAAAATTTGTTGGTTTCTTGGGTACTTCTCAATCTGAACAAATTAACAATCAAGAGTAAACATTAAGCACTACAAGTGTATCTCTCATCAATTTAGCATTAAACACATCTTAAACCATAATGTGCTACCCCTAAACATTGTAGAATGTCACTTTAACAATAGAAAATGAATCAAGTTGTTCTCCAACACCATCTATAGTTCTAACAGTTTCAGCAATATTCAAAGCATAAGTTGAAGTCTTTTCTGAGACTCAGGGATCAACTTTAGCTTTGATCTTTGTGTAAAATAAAAGAATAAATCTTGCAATACCACCCACACATATTCTGTTTCTTCTTATCTCGGAAATTAATATTGGGGTCTGAGAGTTGCCAGACAGCATAAAGTAGCAAAATTCCAAGATACAATGGCAGGATTTCCTAAAAATGCAGTTACTGATGGTTGTGGGGTGTGATGCAAGTAGTGGGCCTTTGGTCCTCTAGAAGAATAGGTAGTGCTCATAGCAATAATTGTACTAGCTCAATAGTACTTGTTTGTTTTATGTGTATGGGAATTTTGTCTGCAAGTCTGATATCTGGTACCCACCCACCAATAACAGAAGAGGGTGACAGTTGCCCTAGGATTGTAATTACAGATGGTTGTGAGTCACGATGTGGGTGCTAGGAGGTGTACTCTAGGCCTTTTGGGAGCAAGACCAACAATTTTAACTTCTGAGACTTCTGCCCAGTATGATACTACATTTATTCAAAAGGTATGTATTATGATAACATTGCAGATAGGCATATAGAAAGACTAACTGATATGCTCTAGCTCCCTGTTTTGCTAGTGAAACAACTAAAAGCAATGTGGCACACACCACAGATGCTGTCAGAAACGCTTTAGTTGATTTAGTGAATATGATACATTCTAGAAAATATTATAAAACTCTGATTTATATCTTATAGTATATGCTTGATACACAATCTGAACCATATTTGTATCACTTATATATTGTAAAAGTTTTTCCATATGTTTCTTAAAGAGCTACTCAGAGGGAAAGGTGGATGGGATGCACCAGTTTTGAGTCCAAACATCTACCAAGCCAAATGTATTTAGAGGCAGATAAAATCAGTGTAATTCCGGAAATTATACCTATATTTTTGTCTGAATACAAAAGATGTAAAAAAAATCAAGTAAGCTTTAGCAAAAATAAAAGCAGATAAGTAACAAAATTTATTGCAGTACCAAAGTGCACATCATATTTTAGGATACTGCAAGATAATGTATCATAAAGTCTCAATCTGTAGCAGTTATAATAGCATAAATATGTTATAAATAATAAAAGTTATTTGATTTGGTATACTATTGAACATTGCATTTTAACATAGATTAGAAAGTAAAACTTTTGATCTGGTTTGTCTAGAGCTAACTGGAAAAATTTTGTTGAGTCATGTTAATAGCTACTAACCTTTAGTTTACAGACCTATTGATATGATATGGTTTAATACCATCTTTGTAAATCCATTTTTTACATTATGTTGCTGATTAGAGCCAGCAGTCTGGGAAATTGAGATGGTTCAATGCAGCAGCACAATTATGAAGAGTTGGCCTCAGGATATGTAAACACCATGACTTCCATTTTAAGCTTGCATCTTATTGTATATGTGTCATGTGATCCCCACATATGAAGATGTAAATATCGCTTCTCAATAATCTGAGTTTTGTGTGTACTAAACATGTGTTTATAAAACCTCCTACCTTAGTTAATCCAGGTTTTTACATAAAGAAAACAATAAAATATTTCACGATACGAAGAATTCACTTGCTATTTCTTGTTTTATTCAATTTTTCCTTTTATATGGGCAAAACATTATTATAAATATACAACAGGAATGTCCTCATTAGATGATTTGTACATCATACCTAAAATCATTTAGCAAAGCAATACCAACATTTTCCTCCTAAGGAAGAGAATAAATAGGAATGCTATGTAACCAAATCGAATATGGTATTAAGTGATATGGAAAAGGTGATGCAAAATTTTCCCATATCCTTTAGTTAATATTTTGTGGCAGCTTATGTTTTCTGGTAATGAATAAAAATCTCATGGCAATCACATAACCCATAAGCATAGTGTGAATCCATATGCCAACAGTGTGAGATGTAACCATACCTCTTATCTGCATGAGTTCCAATCTGTAGGTATAGCTCACCAGCTCAAATCCCAAGTAATGTGAATATGGCCATCAGATATGGAAGTCTTTGAGAACTTCTATATATTCAAATTCTATTTGCATTGGAGTCACTTCTTTTGGTCTTACATGAGCACCTAAATTTTGGTTGAGTTTATTTTCCACAAAATAAAAAATTAAAATGATCTCCAATGTCAACAATATTTATGGTACAGTTATCAAAACTGACTAGATGCTAGACTCTGGACTCAAAATATTCTCAAATTGAAGTGTAGGACTAGATTAGGAATTTTATATCAAATTTTATTTTTGCAAATAAAAACATACATTAATACATGTAGAAGGAATTCCTTATAAATAAAAAGGAAAAAAGAGGACCTCTTTAAAAATAAAATTATTCATTTTATTTTAACAATAAATAAATGCTAGATGAAATTATACAGGATTGTCTATGAACTCAAAGGAGAGGAAAGTTTTGCTAATTTACATTACTATTAATAATACGATGTACATGATATAAGCTCACAGAAATCACAAAACTTACCTATATATGTTTTTTAAAGAAAAGGAACTAAGTCCTGGTGCAAGTCAGGAAGTCAGATTCCTAAAATGTCAGACAAGTAAATGAATGGATGCATTTTTTACACAGAATTAGAATACAATTATCCCTTCTATGTAGCTAGCTTAACCTTAGCTCTTTGAGTAGAAATATTTTCAAGCTCTTATTAGTATTCCCCTCATATTTATAAGGGTTCTATTAGTTTTTTGATGTATGCCCTTAAGAGGTCTGAAGTCACAAAGTGTAGGGAGCATTTTCATGAGTACTGAATAGTCAATGCTACACAAGCAAGCACCAAAAGAAAGGTACCCACTGAGACCCTACTTTGTTAATTATGGATATCTACAAGGAAGAAAGAAGAAAGAAAGAAAAAAAGAAAGAAAGAAAGAATAAAGAGAGAGAGGGAGAGAGAGAGAGGAAGGAAGGAAGGAAGGAAGGAAGGAAGGAAGGAAGGAAGGAAGAGACAGAAACAAAGAAACAAAGACAATGGAAGAGAGAAAAAAAGAAACAAAGACAATGGAAGAGAGTGAATGAAAGAAAAGAGAGAGAGAGAGAGAGAGAGAGAGAGAGAGAGAGAAAGAGAGAGAGAGAGAAAGCAGTCAGGCCTGAAAGTAACTAGTATGTCAAATCTTCAACTTAGTTGAGTTAATTACAAGACAGCATACTACTTACTTACACATATACAATAAATTGCAAGCATAAGATGGAAGCCATTGTTCTAACATATCTTAAGGCCAACATTTTATAACTGTGCTTCCAAACATTAAACCATCTCTTCTTCATGGACTGTTAGTTCTAATCAGAAACACAATATAATAAATTTTGGAGTTACACTAATGGTATTTTATCTTATCATATCACTAGGGCTATAATCAAAAGGTTAATCTATTAAACTTAATCAAAAATATTTTGCCAGTTTTCTTCAGACACATGGTATGGCTTCTGCTCACTGCTTCAATTCAGATCTGCCTGGGATACAGCAGACAGTAATGAAAAATGTGAAGGTTGGCAAGGAAAGGAACATGAAATTATTTAACTTGCCAGCAAGAGAGGTACAAAAAAAAACCCATAATCTCTATCTTCCGAAAATTTAAAATAATTAGAAAAGAAAGTTCCTATTTAATGTTACTACAAAAGTGTAATTTTAGAAACAATAATGTATTTAGTCAGGGATAGCATACATCCAGATACAATAGGCTGCTTGTTTCCCATGCCTGGATCTGATTTTTATGTTAATAGACCACTCCTGAGGAAATCAGTATCACTCCACTTGGCAAAACTTCATTAAAATAAAACACACAGTGGAGCTGCTGGGACAGGAGACTTCCCTTCCAGCTGCCATCTGCAGCAGGGAACCAGGCAGCTCCAAAGCCTTCAGTGCTTAGCCCACCAGGAGAGGGTGATCTCCCAGCAGCGATTTCACTTCTCAGTGCAGAGGTGAGATCTCCACCTTCTCTCTGGAGGGGTACAGCTAGGAGCACACAAGGCATATGATTATTGGAGCAGCTGGGACTGGTGTCTTCCCTTCCGGCCACCATTTGCAACAGGGAACCAGACAGCTCCACAGCCTTCTGTGCACAGACCCTGCTAGAAGAGAGTTGGTCTCCCAGGAGTACAGACACAGGTTTACAGGCCCATAGGAGGGGCAAGCTCCAGCCAGAGACCACAAGACCAACTAACACCAGAAATAACCAGATGGCGAAAGGCAAGCACAAGAAACCTACCAACAGAAACCGAGGCTACTTGGCAACATCAGAGCCCAGTTCTCCCACCACAGCAAATCCCGGATACCCCAACACACTGGAAAAGCAAGAGATGGATTTAAAGTCTCTTCTCACGATGCTGTTAGAGGACATCAGACATAAATAACTCCCTTAAAGAAATACAGGAGAACATCGGTTAAATGGTAAAGGCCCTTAAAGAGGAAACACAAAAATCCCTGAAAGAAATACAGGGGAACATGCATGAACAGGTAGAGGCCCTTAAAGAGGAAACACAAAAATCCCTGAAAGAATTACAGGAGAGCACAAACAGACAAGTGAAGGAACTGTACAAAACCATCCAAGATCTAAAAATGGAAGTAGAAGCAATAAAGAAATCACAAAGTGAGACATCTCTGGAGATAGAAAATCTTGGAAAGAATTCAGGAGTCATAGATGCAAGCATCAACAACAGAATAAAAGAGAGAGAAGAAAGAATCTCAGGGGCTGAAGATACCATAGAAAATATTGACTCATCAGTTAAAGAAAATGCAAAATGCAAAAAACATGTAACCCAAAACATCCAGGAAATCCAGGACACAATGAGAAGACCAAACCTAAGGATTATAGATATAGAAGAGAGTGAAGATTTGCAACTTAAAGGGCCAGTAAATATCTTCAACAAAATTATAGAAGAAAACTTCCCTAACCTAAAGAAAGAGATGTCCATGAACATACAAGAAACCTATAAAACTCCAAACAGACTGGACCAGACCAGAAAGTCCTCCCGGTACATAATAATCAAAACACCAAATGCACTAAACAAAGAAAGAATATTAAAAGCAGTAAGAGAAAAAGGTCAAGTAACCTATAAAGGCAGGCCTATCAGTATTATTCCAGACTTCTCACATGAGATGATGAAAGCCAGAAGATCCTGGGCAGATCTCATACAGACCTTAAGAGAACACAAATGCCAGCCCAAACTACTATACCCAGCAAAACTCTCAATTACCATAGATGGAGAAACCAAGATATTTCATGATAAAACCAAATTACACAATATCTTTCCATAAATCCAGCCTTAAAAAGGATAATAGATGGAAAATGCCAACATGAGGAGGGAAACTACACCCTCGATAAAGCAAGAAAGTAATCTTTTTCCAACAAACCCAAAGAAAGTAACCACACAAACATAAAAAGAACATCAAAAATAACAGGAAGCAACAATCACTATTCCTTAATATCTTATAATGTCACTAGACTCAATTCCTCAACAAAAAACATAGTCTAACAGAGACGATTTTCATGTGGATCTTTGATTTTATCTGAAAATATTTGTGACTCCTCTTTCAATTTAGGAATGTTTTTGTGCCTACAATTTTGTTGGTATAATTGTCCATGATAATCTTCAATTTTAACGTTTCTCTGTATTTTTCTTCAATTTTGTCAGAAGTTTTTTCCATGTGCATCTTCAGTTTTATCAGACAATGTCTATAATTTTACTTTCAATCAACTTAGGAACATTTTTATACCTTCCATTTTATCTGTATAATTTTACATGTAATAGTCAGTTTTAACATGTTTCTCTATATATTTCTTGAATTTTTTCAGGAATATTTTCCTTGTAGATCTTCAATTTTATCAGAAAGTGTTTATAATTCCACTTTCAAAAACCTTCGGAATATTTGTATGCCTATCATTTTACTTGTATAATTTTTTCATGAAATACTCAATCTTAAGGCATTTTTTATATATCTCTTCAATTTTATCAGAGATATTTTCCATGTAAATCTTCAGTTTTATCAGAAAATGTTTATAATTTCACTTCCAATCAACTTAGAAATACTTTTATGCCTGCCATTTTATCTGTATAATTTTCCATGATAATCTTTAATTTTAATGTTTTTCCATATATTTTTTTCAATTTTATCAGAATTATTTTCCATGTAAATCTTCAATTTTATCAGAAAATGCTTATAATTCTACTTTCAATCAACTTAGGAATATTTTTATTCCTATCAATTTATCTGTATAAATTTCTTCAATTTTATCAGAGATATTTTCCATGTAAATCTTCAATTTTATCAGAAAATGTTTTTACTTCTACTTTCAATCAATTTAATATTTTTATGCCTACCATATTATCTGTATAAATTTTTATAAAATAGTCAGTTTTAAGGTGTTTTTCTATATATTTCTTGAGTTTTATCAGAAACATTTTTCTTGTAGATTTTCAGTTTTATCAGAAAATGTTTATAATTCCACTTTCAATCAACTTAGGAATATTTTTATGCCTACCATTTTATCTGCATAATTTTTCCATGAAATAGTCAATCTTAATGTGTTTTTCTATATATTTCTTCAATTTTATCAGAGATATTTTCATGTATATTTACACAATGGAATACAACTCAGCAATTAAAAACAATGAATTCATGAAATTCTTAGGTAAATGGGGAACAGGGGGAGGGAAGAGGGCTGGCTTATGGGACTTTTGGGGAGGGGAGGAACCAAGGAAATAATTTGGAATGTAAATAAAGAATATAAAAAATAAAAAAAGAAGCTAAAAAAAGAAAGAAAAAAGAAAATGAAAGAAAAACTCTGGGGCTCACAAAATCTCAAATATTTTATCTGGACCTTTGGAAGGAAGTTTCTCAGCCCTTGCTCTACAACAACTTTGTAGCTCCATGTGAAACCCTCTCTCCCTCATCACCACAAGATTCTGGATTTCATAAAATAATATAAAATAAAATAAAAATAAAACACACAGGCATATACACAACACACAAATATTCACGTACATAACGTGTGTATTATAAAGACATTCTATACAACTATGTTTTCCTTTGAATTTCTCAAGCAATCTTAGCTCTGTTCTTTAGTTTGGAAGTGAAGGGAAGGATAATGGATAGAAAGATAGAGAAGAGAGCTAAGTGGCATTAAGAATGTCTTATTTCTTGAAGATACCAATTTCTCTTGCAAAGAGAAGATTTGATGGGAAGTGAAGACTATACTTATCTGTGATAAGGGAAAATGAACATAGATGATTGTTAAGGATAACGTTGGTTTAGTAAATTAGTGGCTGTAGATTGTCCTCCAGTACCAATGACTTCACTAGCACTGAGTAAATACAGAAAAACTCACAAGGCCTCAATCTTACATGAAGAAGTCTAGGTAACTGAAGAAAGCTGGAAGTGGAGAGTTTGTCTCCAGCATGGAAGAACACACCAACTTGTTGTTCTGTAGCAGATGGTTAGCCCTGAAAACATCTGTACAAGTAACATTATATCGAGTGAACAGGTTATCATTAGGGCTATCATTAATACATATAATATGCATATACAAAAATGCATACAATGACATTTAGTGAAAATGAGGTCATAAACTTGAAGAAAAGATGTGAGGTATGTATGGGAAAATTCAGGAAGGACAAAACAAGTGGAAATGTCATTAAATTATAATCTCAAAATTAGTTAATTAATTATTCAGAAGACAGCAAACTCTAACACAAGACTTGTAGTCCATGATATTGATTTTCTTCCTTCCATTATGAACTCTGTGTGTTCAAGTGAAAAGTCACTTTTCATTGTTCCAGGGCCAGGTCACATACCTCATCTGTCATCCAACAGTTAACTAATTTTGCTGCTATCCAAAGGATCACATTGAAAGCATGATAATAATAAAATAAGAAGTGAAGTTCCTAGTTACTCTACAGCACATGTAGCTGCTTCATCTCTTAGATATTAATAAAATGTCATATTTTATATTAAGAAAAACTCTATCCCTTTGGGCATGTTATTAGACATCTTTTACTTACATCAAGATTCCCCATTAATATATTTTATGATGTAAGATTGATCCTAGGTCATCTAAAAACTGAGGCTTTTATGACTCCTGGTGGACAAATGGCATCCATGACTCAATCCAAAGTAGAATTCATATGGTTGTTCTCCTCTTAAGCAGAGAACAACATGAGAAGTTTGCTGACATGCTGACCAAAGGAGCAGACGCTTCAGGAAACTTTCATACAATGTCAAGTCCAGATTTGTTCAATGGACTGAAGGCAATCATTAATAGACCTTCATGAGCATAATCATTTTTTTTGTTTATTAATTTGTTCTATGTATCTATCTTGTATTGGAACCCAGAATTTTACACAAGCTAAGTGGTCAATACAAATTCCTATTGGCCCAACTCTTTAATCAGCTTTACCCAGGAATATACGACAGTGTAGATGGCGTGGATTTTCTATCCATCTCTAAACTGTGCTACTGTTTTGAACTCTTCATATTAACTACAATACCAATTGCTATCTGGGTAACTCATGTTTCGTAACTTCAAAGGCTAGCTCATTTTTATCTGATTATTTTGCTTTGTTGACTTAACAGACTCAAGACTCTTATTGGGAATATTTATTATGTCCTAGCATTTTTCTTTATATATTGAATCTGTATGTTCAAGAACTTCTAGCCTATACATTATTAAAATCTTATCGGAGGGTATGCACAATTTAATTTTCATATTTTCATGTAGTAATCTGTATCATCTACACAAAATTTTATACACACACACTTTCATGCTGATTCAATGACCATTATATTTTCTTTTAGCTTTAAAGAGAATGTGATATGGTTGTCAGTTGTTCACCACTATGAGCCTATGAACCCTGCAGACAGAACAATCTTCTGGATTGAGTTTGTTATGTGCAACAAAGGGACCAAGAACCTGAAGCTACTCACCTATAGCTTCATTTTGTTCCAGTACCAGTCTCTGAATGTGATTGAAGTTCTAATTGCCTTGTGGCAACCATTGTTTTTTCTTGATGTAACATGGTACTTGTTTGTTTACTGATTCTTTTTAAAGACAACAAAGTATAAAAGGGATTGGGTTCTTTAAGAGCAAAGGTTATCATCTGTAGCCATAATGGGCAAAACTATACCATTCAATGTATGTATGTATATATGTGTATGTGGTTTTTCTGAAGTCTTAATTTTATCTAGTCTGAGGAAAAGGGTGGTTTATTTCAGATATTAATAATGTAGACTCCACAGAAATTATTAGCAAAAATAAAGTTAATATTTCATTCTATAAAAAGTATATTATGTCTATTCATGTACTTCAGGTACAAACAATGAATATTCTGAATAAATACCTATATAGTATGTTTTGACAATTAAAAGATAAGGAATTTTGACACACAAAGCAAGGCTGTTTCCTCCATATGGCATAGAAAATGGGATTTTAAAATATACTTTCAAGTATTAAATGTTGATAAAAAACAATGTTCTACAGTTGGGTAGGGAAAATTTTTTTCAGGGCCTTTACTCAACAGTTAGCAAGGTGGAAATTTAAAACTGATGAAATGAGTAAGAAAGACAGTTAGAATATGTATTGTTTACTATATTGTTGCTGTAATAAAGTGCCCTGACCAAAAGCATCTCAACAGAAAAGCAGAAGAGTTTACTTTGAATTGAGTTTACACATCCTTAGAATGCTGGGAATGCAAGGCAGCCAATAGCAAGAGGAGAAAGCTAACATCACATCTCAACCACATATTGAAAGCAGAGAGAATGAGCAGACAGTGGGGCTAAGCTCTGAACTTTCAAAGCTTGCTCCAGTGATGTACTCCAGGAGCTCTGTGTAGCTCCCCACTCTAACAACTGGAATGGAGTCTCTTCCTAAAGCTTTAGCCCAACTTGCCCAGACAGGATTGCCTAGTTCTCACGAATAAGGTCAAGCACCAAATCAATAAAATTAGAAATGAAATATAGCATTTTTGCTGGCAATTTAAAAAATAATAGAATTCACCTTAAAATTCATATTATTTTAAATTGAAAATAAGTCTTAAAGAAAGACATGTACACTTATGCATATACAATCTACCAAAATTAAACTAAGATGAAATAAAAACTTTAAATACATCCATAACATTCAATGAGATAGAACCACTAATAGGGAAATCTCCAATTGTTGTTGGAGTCCCTTAAAATCACTGATTTCTGGTGTGAATCCAGTTGTGTTTTGTTGTTGCTGTTGTTTTTGGTGTTTGTTTGGTTTTTGTGTGTGTGATCACCTCTATTTGTTGCAGTGTTTCCTTTGGGTGGGGGTAGATACTGAACTCATTCATTTGTAAAAGGATACCTTTTAGAGTGTAGTATAGAATTATACTGGTGTAGGAGAGTGGCAATAATAAGTTCTTCTCTATATTTCATACCTCATCAGCCCCAGGTTAGGATTCTTATATCAAGCATGATTTCTTCCCAGCTGAGGAAGTCTTACATGCAATTAGGCAGCTGGTGGTTACTACCAACTCATGAGAG
Source organism: Tokudaia tokunoshimensis (assembly GCA_036184795.1). Lineage (NCBI taxonomy): Eukaryota > Metazoa > Chordata > Mammalia > Rodentia > Muridae > Tokudaia > Tokudaia tokunoshimensis. The sequence goes on from BTHU01000014.1 coordinate 19,815,586, forward strand.
CCAGTTAGTACACCTTTACATAGATACCTTGACATGTTGCTGTAGATTATAAGCGCTGCAGCATAGCTCCTACAGCTACGGCCAAAGGAACATTGTGGAGAAGGGGTGAAACATTTGTAAGTGACAAAATACCAGCAAGTTTATGTGATTTTCTAATATAAATAGCTACAAAAACAAGAGCAGAAGATCAGCACTCAATTTCAAGGGGCCCACCCTTAGTCATAAAATGATGGGAATTTAGTGGCCTGTAGTTTCATCATGAATACCTAATTACATTCTAAATATTTTTCTTTATATATACCATAAAGTTTCAGAAACATAACTGCCTAAATATGAGCAGCCAAACACAATACACATCCTAGCATGGATGAAAAATTCTTACAATGTCATTTTAAACTTATCCAGTTTTATCCATAATTTTTATGTTTTATTCTTAGGGCAACTCTTACTTGTCATACAATAACTGAAGTCTCATATTTTCATTGGTAGTTCTTCCTGTTACCCACCTCCTGAATATCTTTAATATCATTGCCTTAAATGAGAATTGAGTCCAAATAACAGCAGACCACATTTAGGAAATTAAAAATGCCTGAAGGTGTACACTTAGCTATTAACATTTTCCTTTTGCAAACACCAAGCAAATATTTCTTCTGCTTGTGTATTTATTTACACATCTCCTGCACCTGTTTCTTCTCCTTCCTTGTGGTATTACAAAACATGAGACTTAAAAGAAAAGAGGTTGTAATTTAGCCAGAATCTGGGCACAGTACCAAAATGAACATGACCTAACGAACATGAAAAGGCAGAAAAGAAAGCAAGTACAGAGACTCTAATCTCCACATCAACTCAGTAATTGTAGTTCCCGATCACAAACTCATTCACAAGTATCTTTTACTCCCCACCAAATTCTAGCAGACATGGTTGTCTCTTGTCTTTTTAAGATAAGGCATTTTGTCGTGAATGTCCTCTCTTCCTACATTTATAACAAGTGCTTTCTTCTTTTTACCTGGACTCTTTCCATTCTTGTCCTGTTTGAAGTTTGCTTGAGGATTTGAACCTTGAGTTCCTGCATATCCCCAACACCCATTAATCTTATATTTGCTTGTCAACATTATGTTAGCTGGTTCTTTTTGTTTTCTTTCTTTCTTTCTTTGCTTGTTTTTGTTTTTTATTGTATTTTTATTAGATATTTGTTCTATTTACATTTCAAATATTAACCTCTTTCCATGTTACCCCATAAAGCCCTGTTGGGATTCTCTCAATAACTTTTAATTGTTTTGCCTTTCCAGCCTTCTGGAGCTTTTAACCATAGGTTATTCTGTAAGAGGTTGACATACCTGTCATTGTTTATTGGTCCTTCTTTCTTTAGGTTTATCTCCCCAATGCTAGAGTGAACTCACTTGAGGGCAACCTAAAGAAAATTTATTCTTATTGCTATCAGATGTTTTATTCTTCCCCTAATCCAAGAGGAAGCCTGGTTTCTTATCCTTATCACATCTGTGATAGCACATGTGGTGATAATATCCGACCTGGAATCCTATTTTATAAAGTATGCTGTTCTATTTCATATATGCCATATGATATACTATGACCTGACTATCATATGTCACATGAAGTTCTGACTATCTTGTGCCATATGAAGGCGAACTCCACAATAGCCTCCTTAGGATTCCTGGGAAGGTTTCTTATACTCTACTCAACTCCCTTGTATAGTCTTAGGCCAGGTCCCTCAGGAGAGAATTGAAGTACAAACTGTGCATTTCCACTCACTTGGTGTTTGATTATAAGTCTCAGTCACAGTCACACATCCTCTGTGATGTCCAATCCATCAGATCAGTACTAAGACTTAAGTGTTTTTCATTTTCAATATAAAATTGATTCAGCATGGTTTTAAAATCTCAGAGCTTTGCTACATAATGCTGGGGAAGGTGTGGCAGAGGAGTGCAGCTCTGGTTATGATGGCCATGAGCAAAAATTTCTGCATTATCATCTTTTTTACTTACATTTATATTCCCACTCCAAAATATGATGATCCCCAAATTCAGCTTTGAGTATACCTTTCCTTCAGTTAGACCTATGTTGAAGTATCTATGAGTATAACTTGCTGATTTCTTGGGCACTTCTCAATCTGATCAAATTAGCAATAAAGATTAAACATTAAGCACTACAAGTGTATCTCTCATCAATTTAGAATTAAACACATCTTAAACTATAATGTGCTACCCCTAAGCATGTGTAATGCCATTTTAATAATGGAAAATGAATCAAGCTGTTCTCTAACACCATCCATGGTTTCAAGAGTTTTGGCATTATGCAAAACTTATGTTGAATTCTCTTCTGAGGCTTAGGGAACAACCTCAGCTTTGAAGCTGTATTAAATATTAAAGGATAAATTCAGAATCATGCAATGCCTCCTATACATATTCTGTTTCATTTTATTTCAGAAGTTAATATTGGGGTCTGAGCCTTGCCAGACATTATAAACTAGCAAACGTCCAAGATATAATGACAAGATTTCCTAAAAGTGGAGTTATTGATGGTTGTGGGGTTTGAACTTTGGTCCTCTGGAAGAATAGGCAGTGCTCCTAGCAGTAATTACTCTAGTCTCATAGTTCTTGTTTGTGGTATGTGTACGGAAATTTTGTCTGCATATCATATCTGATAGCCACATACCAATGACAGAAGAGGGCATCAGCTACACTGGGATTGGAATTATAGGTGGTTATAAGGCAATATGTGGGTGTTAAGTGTTGTACTTTAAATCTTTTGGGGGAAAGGCCAGTAATCTTAACTTCTAAGATTTCTGCCCAGCATGATATTACACTTATTAAAAAATTATGTGTTGACAAGTATAATGTCAATTTAAATATTATGACATTGCAAATAGGCATATAGAATGACTAACTGATACCTTCTAGCTCCGTGTTTCACTAGCAAAACTACTAAAAGCAATGTGGCACACACCACAGATACTGTCAGAAAAACTTTATTTGGTTTAGTGAATGAATATGATACAGTCTAGAAAACTTCATAAAGGTCTTATTTGTATCATATAGTATATGCTTGATATACAAACAGAACTATATTTGTGTTGCTCATATATTGTAAAAGTTTGTCCATATGTTTTTTTAAGAGCTACTCAGAGAGGCAGGTGGATGGGATGTACCAGATTTGATTCTAAACATCTACCAAGCCAAATGTCATTAGAGGCAGATAAAATCAGTGTATTCGGAGAATTATACCTATATTTTGATCTGAATACAGAAGATGTAAAAGAAAGCATCAAGTAAGTTTTAGCAAAAAATAAAATTAAGCAAGTAATAAAATTTATGGCAGTACCAAAGAGCACATCATATTTTAGGATACTGCAACATAGTGTATCATAAAGCCTCAATCTGTTGCAGTTATAATAGCATAAATATGTTATAAATGATAAAAGTGTTTTGATCTCATTTAATATTGGACATTGCATTTTAACATAGATTTAAATGTAAAACTTTTGATCTGGTGTGCCGAGAGCTAACTGGAAAATTTTGTTGAGTCATATTAATAGCTACTAACTTTTAGATTACAGCCCTAGTGATATGATAAGATTTAATACCATCATTGTAAATCCATTTTATTACATTGTATTTCTGATTAGATCCAACACTCTGGGAAACTGAGATGGTTCAATACAGCAGCACAATTATGAAAAAATGGCCTTAGGATATATAAACACCATGGCTTCTATTTTAAGATTGCATCTTATTGTATATGTGTCATGTGATCCCCACATATGAAGATGCAAATATCACTTCTCAATAATCTGAGATTTTGTGTATTAATGTTTGCTTATAAAACTTCCTACTTTACTTAATCCAAGTTTTAACAGAGAAAACAATAAAAAATTTCAGGATATGAAGTATACTCTTGTTATTAGTCATAGTTCTGTTTAAATTTTTCATTTTATATGGGCAAAACATTATTATAAATCTACACAGATATATCCTTATTAGATGGTTTATACATCATACCTAAAATCATTTAACAAAACAGTAGAATATTTTCCTACTAAGGAAGAAGATGAATGTGAATGCTCTGTAACCAAATGTATTCTCAATTATGGTGGACAAATTATTGGACAAAAATTTCCCATATGCTTTAGTTAATACTTTGTGGCAGACTCCGCCATCTTTGCTCCAGTGGCCGGGAAGTTGGGACAGCCAGGTTCTGAGACAGACAGGCATAATGTCGCTCGGGTCTCGGGCGGCTTGTGTGTGTGCGGCTCCCAGGTGCGGTGCTTATCTGCAGTGACTAGCACGCCAGCTCTATTGTGGGACTTCTGCCTGGCAGAGGGACCCCGCACTGGGCGGGAGCCTACCAGCTTTCCTTCTGCGACCTCTGTTCCCACAGACTGCTCTGAAGAGACAGGTACGCCAAGCTCCCTATCCCCAATATAACATCACTTGGAACACGGCCTGTTGGGGCTTCCATCTGTGCCTGAGAACAGGTCAGCGCTGTGGTCGTCTGGGTGCCAGATCGGCGGGCCATCGCGTCTATAGGGTGAGCAGCACCACGGAGAGTGCCCTCCACCATCTTTGCTCCAGTGACTAGGAGGTTGGGACAGCCAGGTTTTGAGACAGACAGGCATAATATCGCTTGGGTCTCGGGCGGCTTGTGTGTATGCGGCTCCCAAGTGCTGGGCTGATCTACAGTAACCAGTGCGCCAGCTCTGCTGTGGGACTTCTGCCTGGCAGAGGGACGCCCCCGCCCCCCCCAGGAGAGATCACACACCCCTGCAAAGGGCAGGAGCCTACCAGCCTCCCTTTGGCGACCTCTGCTCCAGGAATCCACTAGGCTGAGCCTTTAGATGTGCAAGGCCTCCCCAATATAAGATCACTTGGGGCAAGGAACATTAGGGCTCCAAAGTCACTCAGGAGCAGGCAGGCCCCAGAAATCGGTGCCAGGGGAATCCTGGTAATCCGGGGGGGGGGGCAGAAATAGCTTTGCAGGCTCACAGGAGGTCCAACCAACAGCCAGTGGCAGCAGGACCAACTAACACCAGAGGTATCCAGATGGCAAAAGGCAAACGTAGGAATGTTACTAACAGAAATCAAAGTAACGTGGGACCATCCGAACCCAACTCTCCAACAGCAGCAAGTCCTGGATACCCCACCACACCTGAAAGACAAGATCTGGATTTAAAATCACTTCTCATGATCCTATTAGAGGATCACAAGAAGGACACAAATAAATCTCATAAAGAGTTAGAGGAGACCATGAATCAACGGTTAGAAGCCCTTACAAAGGAAACACAAAAATCGCTTAGAGAAATGCAGGAGAACATGGATCAAAAGATGGAGGCGCACAAGGAGACAACACAAAAATCGCTTAACGAGATGAATCAGCAGGTAGATGCACTCACAAAGGAATCACAAAATTGGCATAAAGAAATGCAGAAGAATATGGGTCAACAGATGGATGCCCATAAGGAGGCAACACAAAAATTGCTTAAAGAAATGAATCAACGGTTAGATGCCCTTACAAAGGAAACACGAGAACTGCTTAAAGAAATGCAGGAAACAATGGATCAACAGATGGAATCCCATGAGGAGGAAACACAAAAATCGCTCAGAGAAATGCAGGAGAACGTGGGTCATCAGGAAGAAATCCTGAAAGAGGTAATGCAAAAATACCTTAAAGAAATACAGGAAAATACAAACAAACAAGTGAAGGATCTCAGCAAATCCATCCAGGAACTAAAAAAGGAAGTAGAAACAACTAAGAAATCACAAAGGGAGACAACTTTAGAGATAGAAAACCTTGGGAAGAAATCAGGAGTCATAGATGCAAACATCAACAATAGAATACAAGAGATGGAAGAAAGAATCTCAGGTGCTGAAGATTCCATAGAAAGCATCGACTCAACAGTCAAAGAAAATGCAAAATGCAAAAAACGTGTAACCCAAAACATTCAGGAAATCCAGGACACACTGAGAAGACCAAACCTAAGGATTATAGGTATAGATGAGAGTGAAGATTTGCAACTTAAAGGGCCAGTAAACATCTTCAACAAAATTATGGAGGAAAACTTCCCTAACTTAAAGAGACAGATGCCGATGAACGTACAAGAAGCCTACAGAACTCCAAATAGACTGGACCAGAACAGAAATACCTCCCGTCACATAATAATCAAAACACCGAATGTTCTAAACAAAGAAAAAAATACTAAAAGCAGTAAGAGAAAAGGGCCAAGTAACATACAAAGGAAGACCTATCCGAATCACATCGGACTTCTCACCAGAGACTATGAAAGCCAGAAGATCCTGGGCAGATCTCATGCAGACACTAAGACAGCACAAATGCCAGCCTAGACTACTATACCCACCAAAACTCTCAATCACCATAGATGGAGAGACCAAGATATTCCATGATAAAACCAAATTTTCACAATATCTTTCCACAAATCCAGCCCTGCAAAGGATAATAGGTGGAAACCTCCAATACAGGGAGAGAAACAACACCCTGGAAAAAATGAGATAATAAGCTTCTTGAATCAAACCCAAAAGTAGATAACCACTCAAACATAAAGATAGCGTCAAGAATGGCAGATGGCAATAATCACTATGCCTTAATCTCTCTTAATATCAATGGTCTCAATTCCCCAATTAAAAGACATAGACTAGCAGACTGGATACGTAAACAGGACCCAGCATTTTGCTGCATGCAGGAAACGCACCTCAGTGTCAAAGACAAACACTACCTCAAAGTAAAAGGCTGGAAAACAATTTTACAAGCAAATGGCCCCAAGAAACGAGGTGGAGTAGCCATCCTAATATCGGATAAAATTGATTTTCAACCTAAAGTCATCAAAAAAGACACAGAAGGACACTACATACTGATCAAGGGAAAAATCCACCATCAAGAACTCTCAATTCTGAATATCTATGCTCCAAATGCAAGGGCACCCTCATTCGTAAAAGAAACTTTACTAAAACTCAAAGCACACATTGCACCGCACACAATAATAGTGGGTGACTTCAACACCCCGCTCTCTGAAATGGATCGTTCAGGAAAGCAGAAACTAAACAGGGACACAATGAATCTAATTGAAGCCTTGGACCAAATGGAACTAACTGATATATATAGAACATTTCATCCTAGAGCTAAAGAATACACCTTCTTCTCAGCTCCTCATGGTACCTTCTCCAAAATTGACCATATAATTGGTCACAAATCAGACCTCAACAGATACAAGAAGATAGAAATAATCCCATGCCTCCTATCAGATCACTATGGAATAAGGGTGGTCTTCAATGGCAACAAAAACAAAAGAAAACCCACGTACACATGGAGGCTGAACAATGCTCTACTCAATGATAACTTGGTCAAGGTGGAAAAAAAGAAAGAAATCAAAGACTTTTTGAAAGTTAATGAAAATGAAGGCACAACATACCATAATTTATGGGACACAATGAAAGCAGTGCTAAGAGGAAAATTCATAGCCCTGAGTGCCGACAAAAAGAAACGGGAGACAGCATACACTAACAGCTTAATGGCACACCTGAAAGCCCTGGAACAAAAAGAAGCAAATACACCAAAGAGGAGTAGAAGGCAGGAAATCATCAAACTCAGGGCTGAAATCAACCAAGTAGAAACAAATAAAACCATACAAAGAATCAACAAAACGAGGAGTTGGTTCTTTGAGAAAATCAACAAGATAGATAAGCCCTTAGCCAGACTAACCAGAGAGCACAGAGATAGTATCCAAATTAATAAAATCAGAAACGAAAAGGGAGAGATAACAACAGAAACTGAGGAAATTCAAAAAATCATCAGATCCTACTACAAAAACCTGTATTCAACACAACTAGAAAATCTTGAGGAAATGGACAATTTCCTTGACAGATACCAAGTGCCAAAATTAAATCAGGATCAAATAGACCATCTAAACCGTCCTAAAACCCCTGAAGAAATAGAAGTTGTCATTGGAAGTCTTCCAACCAGAAAAAGCACAGGTCCAGATGGTTTTAGTGCAGAATTCTATCAGACCTTCAAAGAAGACCTAACACCAATACTCTTCAAACTGTTCCACAAAATAGAAACAGAAGGAACACTACCCAACTCGTTCTATGAAGCCACAATTACACTAATACCAAAAGCACACAAAGATCCGACAAAGAAAGAGAATCTCAGGCCAATCTCTCTTATGAATATCGATGCAAAAATACTCAATAAAATTCTTGCCAAATGAATCCAAGAACACATCAAAACGATCATTCACCACGATCAAGTAGGCTTCATCCCAGTGATGCAGGGATGGTTCAATATAAGGAAATCCATCAATGTAATCCACTACATAAACAATCTCAAAGAAAAAAACCACATGATCATCTCATTAGATGCTGAGAAAGCATTTGACAAAATTCGGCATCCTTTCATGCTAAAGGTCTTGGAAAGATCAGGAATTCAAGGCCCATATCTAAACATAGTAAAAGCAATTTACAGCAAACCGGTAGCCAGCATCAATCTAAATGGAGAGAAACTTGAAACAATCCCACTAAAATCAGGGACTAGACAAGGCTGCCCTCTCTCCCCATATCTTTTCAATATAGTACTTGAAGTTCTAGCTAGAGCAATTAGACAACAAAAAGAGATCAAAGGGATACAAATTGGAAAGGAAGAAGTCAAGCTATCACTATTTGCAGACGATATGATAGTATGCTTAAGCGACCCAAAGAACTCCACCAGAGAACTCCTACAGCTGATAAACGACTTCAGCAAAGTGGCCGGATATAAAATCAACTCAAGCAAGTCAGAAGCCTTCCTATACTCAAAGGATAAGCAGGCTGAGAAAGAAGTAAGAGAAATGATACGCTTCACGATAGCCACAAACCATATTAAGTATCTTGGCGTGACTCTAACCAAAGAAGTGAAAGATCTGTATGACAAGAACTTCAAGTCTCTGAAGAAAGAAATTGAAGAAGACCTCAGAAGATGGAAAAATCTGCCATGCTCATGGATTGGCAGGATTAATATAGTAAAAATGACCATCTTACCAAAAGTAATACACAGATTCAATGCAATCCCCATCAAAATCCCAACTCAATTCTTCATAGAGTTAGAAAGAGCAATTCAAAAATTCATCTGGAATAACAGAAATCCCAGAATAGCTAAAACTATTCTGAAGAGTAAAAGAACCTCTGGGGGAATCAGTATCCCGGACCTCAAGCTGTACTACAGAGCAATAGTGTTAAAAACTACATGGTATTGGTACAGTAACAGACATGTAGATCAATGGAACAGAACTGAAGACCCAGAAATGAATCCACACTCCTATGATCACTTGATCTTTGACAAAGGAGCTAAAACCATCCAGTGGAAAAAAGATAGCCTTTTCAACAAATGGTGCTGGCTCAGCTGGAGGTCAACATGCAGAAGAATGCAAATTGACCTATTCTTATCTCCTTGCACTAAGCTCAATTCTAAGTGGATCAAAGATCACCACATAAAACCAGACACACTGAAACTAATAGAAGGGAAACTAGGGAAGAACCTTGAACATATGGGCACAGGGGAGAATTTCCTGAACAGAACTCCAATAGCTTATGCTCTAAGATCAAGAATAGACAAATGGGACCTCATTAAATTACAAAGTTTTTGCAAGGCAAAAGACACTGTCAAAAAGACAAAGCAGCAACCAACTAACTGGGACATGATCTTTACCAACCTTACATCCGACAGAGGGCTAATATCCAAGATATACAAAGAACTCAAGAAGTTAAACTCCAGAGAGGCAAGTAACCCTATTAAAAAATGGGGTACAGAGCTAAACAAAGACTTCTCACCTGAAGAATATCTAATGGCTGAAAATCACCTAAAGAGATGGTCATCATCCTTAGTCATTAGGGAAATGCAAATCAAAACAACACTGAGATTCCATCTCACACCAGTCAGGATGGCTAAGATCAAAAACACAGGAGACAGCAGTTGTTGGCGAGGATGTGGAGAAAGAGGAACACTCCTCCACTGCTGGTGGAATTGCAGGCTGGTACAACCACTCTGGAAAGCAGTCTGGTGGTTCCTCAGAAAACTGGGCATGACACTCCCAGAGGATCCGGCTATACCACTCCTGGGCATATACCCAGAGGCTTTACCTGCATGCAATAAGGGCACATGCTCCACTATGTTCATAGCAGCCTTATTTATAATAGCCAGAAGCTGGAAAGAACCCAGATGTCCCTCAACGGAGGAATGGGTTCAGAAGATGTGGTATATCTACACAATGGAATACTACTGTGCAATTAAAAACAATGAATTCACAAAATTCCTAGGCAAATGGTCAGAACTTGAAAATATCATCCTTAGTGAGGTAACCCAATCACAAAAGAACACACATGGTATGCAGTCACTGATAAGGGGGTATTGACCCAGAATCTCGGAATACCCTAGACACAATCCGCATATCAATAGATTTCTAAAAAGATGGAAAGAGAGACCCCTGGTCCTGGAAAGACTGGATGTAGGGGAACGCCAGGACAGAGTATCGAGTGGGGGTTGAATGGAGAAAAGAGGGAGGGAAGGGGGCTTATGGGACTTTCGGGGAGGGAGGAATCGGGAAAGGGGAAGTGATTTGGAATGTAAATTAAAAAAATAAAATAATAAAAAAAATACTTTGTGGCAGCTTATATTTTCTGCTAATGAATGAAAATCTCATGGCAATCACATGACCTATAAGCACAGTGTGAATCCCTATGCCAACAGTGTGAGAGGTAACCATAGCTGTAATCTGCATGAGTCCCAATCTATAGGTATATCACACCAGCTCAAATCCCAATTAATTTGAATATGGCCATCAAATATGGAAGTCTATGAGAACTTCTTTATGTTCAGATGCTGTTTGATTTGGAGTCATATCTCTTTTAGTCTTATATGTGCACCTAAATTTTGATTGGGCTAATTTTATATAAAAGACAAAAAATAAAATGATCTCCAATGTCAACAATATTTATAGTACAGTTATCAAAACTCACTTCATTCTAGACTCTAGACTCAAAATATTCTCTAACTGAAGTATAGGACTAGACTAGAAAATTTACATCAAATTTTATTTTTTGCATATAATAACATACATTAAGACATAGAGAAAATTCTTTATAAATAAAGAAGAAAAAAGAGGAACTCTTTAAAAATAAAATTACTTATTTTATTTTAAAAATAAATGAATGCTAGATGAAATATACAGGATTGTCTATGAACTCAAAGGAGGGAAAATTGTTAATTTTCATTATTATTAATAATACGATGTACATGATATAAGCTCACAGAAATCACAAAATTTACTTATGCATGTTTTGTTAAGAAAAGGAAACAAGTCCTGGTGTAAGTCAGGAAGTCAGATTCCTAAAATGTCAGACAAGTAAATGAGTGGATGTATTTTTTTTTATACAGAATTAGAACACAATTATCCCTTCCATGTAGATGGCTTAAACTTAGCTCCTGGAGTATGACTATTTTAAGCTCTTATTAGTATTCCCCTCCTATTTATAATGGTTCTATTAGTTTTTTGATGTATGCACTTAAGAGGGCTGAAGTCACTAAGTGTAGGGAGCATATTCATGAGAACTGAATAATCAATACTACACAAAAAAAAAAGCACCAAAAAAAAAGGGGGTATCCACTGAGATCCTATTTTGTTAATTATGGATGTCTACAAGGAAGAAACAAGAAAGAAAGAAAAAAGGAAGAGAGAGAAAAAGAGAGAGAGAGAGAGAGAGAGAGAGAAAGGAAGGAAGGAAGGAAGGAAGGAAGGAAAGAAGGAAGAGGGAGAAACAGAATGGAAGAGGGAGAAACAGAATGGAAGAGGGAGAAACAGAATGGAAGAGGGAGAAACAAAGAAAGAGAATAGAAGAGAGAGAAAGAAAGAAGAGAGAGACAAAGAGAAAGGAGAGAGAGAGAGAGAGAGAGAGAGAGAGAGAGAGAGAGAGAGAGAGAGAGAAAGCAGGCAGTCCTGAAAGTAACTAATTTGTCAAGTCTTCAGCTTAGTTTAATTAGTGACAGAACAGCATACTGTTTACACATATACAATAAAATGCAAGCATAAGATGGAAGCCATGTCTTTAACATGTCCTAATGCCAACTTTTGTAACTGCTTCCAAACATTAAGCCATCTCTTCTTCATGGATTGTTAGTTCTAATCTGAAACACAATGTAATAAATTCTGGAGTTGCGCTAACGGTATTATATCTTATCATATCACAAGAGCTGTACTCTAAAGGTTAATCTAGTAACATAAATCAATAAAATTTTGCCAGTTAGCTCTAGACACATGAGGTCACTCAGAGTATTGTATGGCTCCTGCTCACTGCTTCAGTTCAGATCTGCCTGGGATACAGCAGATAGTTATGAAAGATGTGAAAGTTGGCAAAGAAAGAAACATGGTATTAAGTTGTCAGCAAGAAGGGTACTGAAAAAACAGCTATATTTGATGAAAATGTTAGCACCAATAAAGAGAAATCTTATACCTTATACTAGTTCAACATGAAAGGACATAACTCATCCATCATGATCTCTATCTTATAAAAATTTAAAAGAATTAGAAAAGAAAGCTCCTGAGTTAAAACTAGTACAGAAGTATAGTTATAGAAACAAGACCCTAAATCTTTATTTAGCATAGCATACATCCAGATACACCAAGCTGCTCTAAGGTGGCTATGATACATGATGATCTTGATGAAGAATTTGGCAACAGCAACCACACAGTACTGGTTCTGCAGACATCAAAGTGCAACACTAAGATGATCATGAAGGTTCTACTGAACTTACTGGTCACAGCCATGATATGAGTAGTAAACTATATGCCTATGCTGGGAGGCCCTGAAAGGCTATTACATGAAGTTATTAAGTTGAAATTTCAGTTCCATTGGAAAGTCCAGGCTATTGGAAATGCCAGGACCATGGGACAGCTACTTATGGAACCTGCACAAAACCATCAACCAGAGATTGCACATGGAGTTACCCATGGCTCCAGACACATAGGCAGCAGAGGATGACCTTGTTGGACATCAAAGGGAGGAGAGGCCATTGGTCCTGAAAAGGCTCGATGCTGCAGTGTGGGAGAATGCTGGGACAGGGAAACTGGAGAGGGTTGATTAGGAAACAGGGCGAGGGGAGATGGGTTATGAGACTTTTGGGGGAGGTGGAACAAGGAAACGGACAACATTTGAAATGTAAATGAAGACTATATCTAATTTAAAAAAAGAATATAGCATAGAAAAGCACATATCAAATGTTCTGGCCTTTTCTAGATAGCCATGCTTACTATGCCCTCAATCTCCAGACTCTACCTAGAACCCACACCATCAAACTCAAAGTATAAGTCTACACAAAACATCTCATCCAAGTCTGGGGCTATACATCTTCTATCAGAATATAGCTAAGTGAATCTTCCTGATCCTCCCCTCCATAAACCCTGCTCAACTAATAGATTTACCCCTAAGCTTTAGGGTTCAATCAGAGAATTGGTCTTATATAACATCTCAAGCTTTTGTATCTAAGCCATTTCTAGCCTTTATGCCCAACTCAAACTGTGTACATAGAGAGTCCTATTCTAATTTCTGTGGTCACAGTAATCACAGACTAACAAAAGAAGTTCTTGTGTCCAAAATGTAAACACTATGAAAGGCCAAGGGCATATTTCATATATACTTCTATATAGGGAATGCACCAAATCCATCTGCTCATGGGCTTTTTTGGGTTCGGTAATTTTATTGAATGCTGCTATTTCTACAGGGGTTATGGGACGATTTGGATGGCTGATCAGATTTTGATTTAACTTTGGTATTTGGTATCTGTCTAGAAAATTGTCCATTTCATCTAGATTTTCCAGTTTTCTTGAGTATAGAATTTTGTGGTACGATCTGATGATTTTTTGGATTTCCTCATTTTCTGTTGTTATATCTCCCTTTTCATTTCTGATTTTGTTAATGTGCATACTGTCGATGTGCCCTCTGGTTAGTCTGAGTAAGATTTATCCATCTTGTTAATTTTCTCAAATAACCAGCACCTGGTTTTGTTGATTCTTTGTTTAGTTCTTTTTGTTTCTACTTGGCTGATTTCGGACCTGAGTTTGATTATTTCCTGCCAAATACTCCTCTTGGGTGTATTTGCTTCTTTTTGTTCTAGAGCTTTCACATATTCTCTCAAGCTGCTAGTGCATGCTTTCTCCAGTTTTTTTTTTTATATTATTTTATTTTTTTAATTTACATTGCAAATCACTTCCCCTTTCCCGTTTCCTCCCTCCCCGAAAGTCCCATAAGCCCCCTTCCCTCCCTCTTTTCTCCATTCAACCCCCTCTCGTTACTCTGTCCTGGCGTTCCCCTACATCCAGTCTTTCCAGGACCAGGGGTCTCTCCTTCCATCTTCTTACAAATCTATTGATATGCGGATTGTGTCTAGGGTATTCCGAGATTCTGGGTCAATATCCCCTTATCAGTGACTCCATACCATTTGTGTTCTTTTGTGATTGGGTTACCTCACTAAGGATGATATTTTCAAGATCTGACCATTTGCCTAGGAATTTCGTGAATTCATTGTTTTTAATTGCAGAGTAGTATTCCATTGTGTAGATATACCACATCTTCTGAATCCATTCCTCCGTTGAGGGACATCTGGGTTCTTTCCAGCTTCTGGCTATTATAAATAAGGCTGCTATGAACATAGTGGAGCATGTGTCCTTATTGCATGCAGGTAAAGCCTCTGGGTATATGCCCAGGAGTGGTATAGCCGGATCCTCCGGGAGTGTCATGCCCAGTTCTCTGAGGAACTGCCAGACTGCTTTCCAGAGTGGTTGTACCAGCTTGCAATTCCACCAGCAGTGGAGGAGTGTTCCTCTTTCTCCACATCCTCGCCAACGACTGTTGTCTCCTGTGTTTTTGATCTTAACCATCCTGACTGGTGTGAGATGGAATCTCAGGGTTGTTTTGATTTGCATTTCCCTAATGACTAAGGATGATGAACATCTCTTTAGGTGCTTCTCAGCCATTAGATATTCTTCAGGTGAAAACTCTTTGTTTAGCTCTGTACCCCATTTTTTAATAGGGTTACTTGCCTCTCTGGAGTTTAACTTCTTAAGTTCTTTGTATATATTGGATATTAGCCCTCTGTCGGATGTAAGGTTGCTAAATATCATTTCCCAGTTAGTTGGTTGCCGCTTTGTCTTTTTGACAGTGTCTTTTGCCTTGCAAAAACTTTGTAATTTAATGAGGTCCCATTTGTCTATTCTTGATCTTAGAGCATAAGCTATTGGAGTTCTGTTCAGGAAATTCTCCCCTGTGCCCATATGTTCAAGGTTCTTCCCTAGTTTCCCTTCTATTAGTTTCAGTGTGTCTGGTTTTATGTGGAGATCTTTGATCCACTTAGAATTGAGCTTAGTGCAAGGAGATAAGAATAGGTCAATTTGCATTCTTCTGCATGTTGACCTCCAGCTGAGCCAGCACCATTTGTTGAAAAGGCTATCTTTTTTCCACTGGATGGTTTTAGCTCCTTTGTCAAAGATCAAGTGACCATAGGAGTGAGCATTCATTTCTGGGTCTTCAATTCTGTTCCATTGATCTACATGTCTGTTACTGTACCAATACCATGAGGTTTTTAACACTATTGCTCTGTAGTAGAGCTTGAGTTCCGGGATACTGATTCCCCCAGAGTTTCTTTTACTCTTGAGAATACTTTTAGCTATTCTGGGTTTTCTGTTATTCCAGATGAATTTTTGATTTGCTCTTTCTAACTCTATGAAGAATTGTGTTGGGATTTTGATGGGGATTGTATTGAATCTGTGTATTACTTTTGGTAAGATGCTCATTTTTACTATATTGATCCTGCCAATCCATGAGCATGGCAGATTTTTCCATCTTCTGAGGTCTTCTTCAATTTCTTTCTTCAGAGACTTGAAGTTCTTGTCATACAGATCTTTCACTTGTTTGGTTAGAGTCACGCCAAGATACTTAATATGGTTTGTGGCTATCGTGAAGGATATTATTTCTCTTACTTCTTTCTCAGCCTGCTTATCCTTTGAGTATAGGAAGGCTTCTGACTTGCTTGAGTTGATTTTATATCCGGCCACTTTGCTGAAGTCGTTTATCAGCTTTAGGAGTTCTCTGGTGTAGTTCTTTGGGTCGCTTATGTATACTATCACATCGTCTGCAAATAGTGATAGTTTGACTTCTTCCTTTCCAATTTGTATTCCTTTGACCTCTTTTTGTTGTCTAATTGCTCTAGCTAGAACTTCAAGTACTATATTGAAAAGATATGGAGAGAGAGGGCAGCCTTGTCTAGTCCCTGATTTTCGTGGGATTGCTTCAAGTTTCTCTCCATTTAGATTGATGTTGGCTACCGGTTTGCTGTAAATTGCTTTTACTATGTTTAGATATGGGCCTTGAATTCCTGATCTTTCCAAGACCTTTAGCATGAAAGGATGCTGAATTTTGTCAAATGCTTTCTCAGCATCTAATGAGATGACCATGTGGTTTTTTTCTTTGAGATTGTTTATGTAGTGGATTACATTGATGGATTTCCTTATATTGAACCATCCCTGCATCCCTGGGATGAAACCTACTTGATCGTGGTGAATGATCGTTTTGATGTGTTCTTGGATTCGTTTGGCAAGAATTTTATTGAGTATTTTTGCATCGATATTCATAAGAGAGATTGGCCTGAGATTCTCTTTCTTTGTCGGATCTTTGTGTGCTTTTGGTATTAGTGTAATTATGGCTTCATAGAATGAGTTGGGTAGTGTTCCTTCTGTTTCTATTTTGTGGAACAGTTTGAAGAGTATTTGTGTTAGATCTTCTTTGAAGGTCTGATAGAATTCTGCACTAAAACCATCTGGACCTGTGCTTTTTTTGGTTGGAAGACTTCCAATGACAACTTCCATTTCTTCAGGGGTTATAGGATGGTTTAGATGGTCTATTTGATCCTGATTTAATTTTGGTATTTGATATCTGTCAAGTAAATTGTCCCTTTCCTCGAGATTTTCTAGTTGTGTGAATACAGGTTTTTGTAGTAGGATCTGATGATTTTTTGAATTTCCTCAGTTCTCTTGTTATCTCTCCCTTTTTGTTTCTGATTTTATTAATTTGGATACTGTCTCTGTGCCCTCTGGTTAGTCTGGCTAAGGGCTTATCTATCTTGTTGATTTTCTCAAAGAACCAACTCCTCGTTTTGTTGATTCTTTGTATGGTTTTATTTGTTTCTACTTGATTGATTTCAGCCCTGAGTTTGATGATTTCCTGCCTTCTACTCCTCTTTGGTGTATTTGCTTCTTCTTGTTCCAGGGCTTTCAGGTGTGCCATTGAGCTTTTAGTGTATGCTGTCTCCCGTTTCTTTTTGTCGGCACTCAGGGCTATGAATTTTCCTCTTAGCACTGCTTTCATTGTGTCCCATAAAGTAGGGTATGTTGTGCCTTCATTTTCATTAAATTTCAAAAAGCCTTTGATTTCTTTCTTTATTTCCACCTTGACCAAGTTATCATTGAGTAGAGCATTGTTCAGCCTCCATGTGTACGTGGGTTTTCTTTTGTTTTTGTTGCCATTGAATACCACCCTTATTCCGTAGTGATCTGATAGGAGGCATGGGATTAGTTCTATATTATCATATCTGTTGAGGTCTGATTTGTGACCAATTATATGGTCAATTTTGGAGAAGGTACCATGAGGCGCTGAGAAGAAGGTGTATTCTTTAGCTCTAGAATGAAATGTTCTATATATATATGTATATATATATCAGTAGATGTTAATTCCATTTGTTCCAAAGCTTCAATTGGATTCACTGTGTCCCTGTTTAGTTTCTGCTTTCCTGAACGATCCATTTCAGAGAGCGGGGTGTTGAAGTCACCCACTATTATTGTGTGAGGTGCGATTTGTGCTTTGAGCTTTAGTAAAGTTTCTTTTACGAATGAGAGTGCCCTTGCATTTGGTGCATAAATATTCAGAATTGAGAGTTCTTGATGGTGGATTTTTCCCTTGATCAGTATGTAGTATCCTTCTGTGTCTTTTTTGATGGCTTTAGGTTAAAAATCAATTTTATCTGATATTAGGATGGCTGCTCCACCTCGTTTCTTGGGGCCATTTGCTTGTAAAATTGTTTTCCAGCCTTTTACTCTGAGGTAGTGTTTGTCTTTGACACTGAGGTGCATTTCCTGCATGCAGCAAAATGCTGGGTCCTGTTTACGTATCCAGTCTGCTAGTCTATGTCTTTTTATTGGGGAATCGAGACCATTGATATTAAGAGAGATTAAGGCATAGTGATTATTGCCACCTGCCATTCTTGATGCTATCTTTATGTTTGATTGGTTATCTACTTTTGGGTTTGAAGCAAGAATGTTACTATCTCATTTTTTCCAGGGTGTTGTTTCTCTCCCTGTATTGGCGGTTTCCACCTAATTTCCTTTGCAGGGCTGGATTTGTGGAAAGATATTGTGAAAATTTGGTTTTATCATGGAATATCTTGGTCTCTCCATCTATGGTGATTGAGAGTTTTGCTGGGTATAGCAGTCTAGGCTGGCATTTGTGCTGTCTTAGTGTCTGCATGAGATTTGCCCAGGATCTTCTGGCTTTCATAGTCTCTGGTGAGAAGTCTGATGTGATTCGGATAGGTCTTCCTTTGTATGTTACTTGGCCCTTTTCTCTTATTGCTTTTAATATTCTTTCTTTGTTTAGTACATTTGGTGTTTTGATTAATATGTGACCGGAGATATTTCTGTTCTGGTCCAGTCTGTTTGGAGTTCTGTAGGCTTCTTGTACGTTCATCGGCATCTCTCTCTTTAGGTTAGGGAAGTTTTTCTCCATAATTTTGTTGAAGATGTTTACTGGCCCTTTAAGTTGCAAATCTTCACTCTCATCTATACCTATAATCCTTAGGTTTGGTCTTCTCATTGTGTCCTGGATTTCCTGGATGTTTTGGGTTACAAGTTTTTTTGCATTTTCTTTGACTGATGAATCGATGCTTTCTATGGTATCTTCAGCACCTGAGATTCTTTCTTCCATCTCTTGTATTCTATTGTTGATATTTGCATCTATGACTCCTGATTTCTTCCCAAGGTTTTCTATCTCCAAAGTTGTCTCCCTTTGTGATTTCTTAGTTGTTTCTACTTCCTTTTTTAGATCCTGGATGGATTTGCCGAGATCCTTCACTTGTTTGTTTGTATTTTCCTGTAGTTCTTTAAGGTATTTTTGCATGACCTCTTTCAGGATTTCTGCCTGTTGACCCAAGTTCTCCTGCATTTCTCTGAGCGATTTTTGTGTTTCCTTCTCATGGGATTCCATCTGTTGATCCATCGTCTCCTTCATTTCTTTAAGCAGTTCTCGTGTTTCCTTTGTAAGGGCATCTATTCGTTGATTCATTTCTTTAAGCACTTTTTGTGTTGCCTTCCTATGGGCATCCGTCTGTTGACCCATATTCTTCTGCATGTCTTTATGCAATTTTTTGATTCCTTTGAAAGTGCATCTACCCGTTGATTCATTTCTTTAAGCGATTTTTCTGTTGTCTCCTTGTGGGCCTCCCTCTTTTGATCCATGTTCTCCTGCATTTCTCCTAGCGATTTCTGTGTTTCCTTTGTAAGGGCTTCTAACCGTTGATTCATGGTCTCCTGTAATTCTTTATTAGATTTATTTGTGTCCTTCTTGTGATCCTCTAATAGCATCATGAGAAGTGATTTTTAATCCAGTTCTTGTCTTTCAGGTGTGGTGGGGTATCCAGGACTTGCTGCTGTTGGAGAGTTGGGTTCGGATGGTGCCATATTACTTTGATTTCTGTTAGTAACGTTCCTATGTTTGCCTTTTGCCATCTGGTTTCCTCTGATATTAGTTGGTCTTGCTGTCACTGGCTGTTGGTTGGACCTCCTGTGAGCCTGCAAAGCTATTTCTGGCCCCCCTGGATTACCAGGATTCCTCCGGCACCGATTTCTGGGGCCTGCCCTGGTCCTGAGTGACTTTGGAGCCCTGATGTGCCTTGCCCCAAGTGATGTTATATTGGGGAGTCCCTGCACATCCAATGGCTCAGCGTAATGGATTCCCGGAGCAGAGTTCACCAAAGGGAGGCTGGTAGGCTCCTGCCCTGTGCAGGGTTGTGTGATCTCTCCCAGAGTGGGGGGTAGGGGGCGTCCTTCTGCAAGGCAGAAGTCCCACAGCAGAGCTGATGCACTGGTTACTGCAGATCTGCCCAGCTCTTGGGAGCAGCGTACACACAAGCCGCCCAAGACCCAAGCTATATTATGCCTGTCTCCGAGCCTGGCAGTCCCAACTACCTGGCCACTGGAGCAAAGATGGCGGAGTGCACTCTGCCCTCTCAAGGTGGCGCTGGTCACCCTGCAGAGGGAATGGCCTACAGCAGATCTGGACCCCAGAGGAGCACAGCGCTGTCCTGTTCTTGGGAGCAGACGGAAGCCACAACAGGCCGTGTCCCTAGCGATGTTATATTGGGAAGAACCTGGGTACCTGTCTCTTCAGTGTAGTCTACCGGAACAGAGCGAATTGCAAAATTTTTAAAAATCGCTTTGAAAGAAATAACTTAGCATATTACTATTTAATTGCCAAGCATCTTACACGATAATGGTTTACTTTCCAAATTACTTCAGAGCATGCATTTAGTTAAATTATGCTTCCTTGTCATATCATTTCATTCATCGCAAATACTATGCTTGTATTTTATACATTAATAAGAAATAGGCAAATTTTATTTACATTTCAAATGTTATCCCCTTTCCCGGTTTCCCCCCTCCCAGAAACCACCTATTCCATCCTCCCTCTCCTTGCTTCTATGAGGGTATTCTTCCACCCACCCTATTCCCAATTCCCTGCCCTTGATTCCTCTACATCTATCAAGCCTTCATAGGAACAAGGACCTCTCCTCCCATTGATGCCTGACAAGGCAATCTTCTGCTACATATGAAGCTGGAGTCATGTGTACTCTGTTGCAAGTTAACTCAATTCTAGTAGATTTTAATTATCCCAATATGCACTTTGTGAAACAAATTTTCTTTTTCCAGCTTTTGGAAAATATTTTTTTCTTCTTATTTCTTGGTTATGTTATTTGTTTACTTTTCAAATGTCCCCTGTCCCAGTTTCCCCTTTGCAAGGTCTCTATCTCATTCACTCTCCATTCTTGATGGTCAAATATAAAACTCTTGTGTGTATATATATATATATATATATATATATATATATATATATATATTTCTGATAATTAAAAGGCATGATGATAGCATTGGAAAATGGAGATTATTTTTTAAAAAGCCATACATTTTGAAGGCTTATGACACACTGAATTAGTCTTTAGTAAACTGTACAACCTCCTTGTCATGGGCCTCATCTCCTGCACAACAATATATTACTACTGCTGCCTCTGTCTCAAAAAAACACTGTCTTCTCTCTGAGTATTTTATGGCTGCCTTTCTAGACTATATTATAAATAACAAGAAGAGAAACTGCATCTATTGCCACTGGTTTTGTGTTGTGATACAGTACATTAAGCATTAAACTTGATGAGAAATATCTATAAATAAACCCCTTATCTACATCTATGGGTATGTTATCATATCACCACTATAATCAAATATCTCTTCAGTGTTTCAATATAAAATATTAAGCATTCTCAATATTAAAAATCATGACACAGAAAAGGAAACAACAAACAGTAATAGCAAGAATTTATTCTGATTCCACTTTACAGGAAGACTAATTTGAAGTATTCAAAAAGACAAAACATTTTTAGTAATAAAGGAAAGTGTAGTTTTATTATTTATATTGAACAATTCACAACCAGAAGGAGATATTTATAAAAGGGCCAAGAAGTCAGCAAAGGAGGAATCATTGCACATCTATAAGGACTGATAACTCATTAGTACATATTCCTCATCAATTTCAAGTCCTTATCAGCTTTGCCCAGATATGCACCACAGTGGAATTGGAATGGATTTGTCATGAATTTCCAAATTGTTCTTTACACCAGCTACACTAATAATTGCTTTCTGCTTGACTCATACTTCTAAACCTCAAAACTAGCTCATCTAGATTTTGTTTATTTTGCTTTTGGGCCTTAACTGATTCTAATCTCTTATTTATTAATAGCTGTTTCCTTCCTAGCATTTCTGTTTGTATACTTAAGTCTGTGTGTTGAAGTTCTAGCTTATATATAATTTAATAAAATCTTTACTGTAATAAGTGACCCCAATAATTTTCTTTATGCTTTCATGTAATCAACTTTATGATACACATAACTATATACACATGTATTTTTATGTTCATCCTGTAAGGGAATGTCCACTGTGGGTTTTTTAGCTATAAAGAGAATGTAATGTGGTTGTCAACCATTCATCATGATCAGCCTATGAAGCCTCTGGACAGAGCAGTCTTCTGGACTGAGTTTGTCATGCGTCACAAAGGGGCCAAGCATCTGAGACCACTTGCCCATAACCTCACCTGATACCAGTACCACTCTCTGGATGTGATTGGATTCCTACTTGCCTGTGTGGTGGCCTTAGCTTTTCTTGCTGTAAAATGTTGTCTGTTGGTTTACCGATTTTTTATAAAGATGGGAAAGAATAAAAGGGACTAGGGTTCTTTAAGAAGCAAGGCTCTGATCTGTGATCATGATGGTGAAGACTATTCCATTCTCTGCCGGCAGTGTATATCAGATGCTTCTTGTTTTAGAAGACACTGTACTACTTGATTTATCTATATATTTTACTCCATAATTTAAGAAATTAACAATTTTAAATCTTTATCTTCTTATATAAGTTGTTTTTATGTTGATTCATCAATGAAATATTGTTGAGAATAATGATAACCTCTGAAACCCCAACTTGTTTATGGGAGGAGAATAGGAAGCATCAAGTCTTTATTGTGAATTTTCACATACCGTTTTAAAAATAAAATCAATTAAAATGGACTACCAGTGTCTGTCAAAAAGAAAAAAGAAAAAAAAAAACACAATCCATTTCTAAAGTGATAAGGCAAAATAAATAAATAAATAGACTGAACTGACAGATGGTTGGTAGAGACAGACGACAGACAGACAGACAGACAGACAGACAGACAGACAGACTCCTTTAAAAAACAACAAAGCAGGTTTTATTGAAACTATCACAGTAAAGAGGGTTCATAACATATACATAGCCACAAACTGCCACCACCACCAACAAAACAACAATGAAATCAAAGTAAAGTTTAAAGAACACTAAAACATGAGTAGAGGGAAATTAAAGAATTGGGAATTTAAAAAAAAAATAATTCTTATAGTAAGTGAAGAAAAACTGCTTAAATGTCCACCAATAGCACAATGTACATTTCACAGTTCCACAGAGGTACAGATGCATGAACATCAACATAAAAGTTAAATCCCCTTTAAAGACTGTGGGGAGCCAAACAAGGTCATTCAGCCATGGCAGTCTTATGACCATGAGATTGTTGAACTAAGCCCTGCCCAGGAACTGCCGGTCCGAGAGTAACTATGGATCGCTCCACCCTTAACCGCGGAATGTCCCTACGTGCGCAGATACCAGATGTCTTCACCAGATGCCCTTTGTGCTTCCTGCTGCCAAGAAAACCTTGACCCTTCCCTTCTTTGCATTTTGCAAAGGTCACTTCCCCCTAACTCGACCTCCCAACTTCCTCATTCAGGGCTTGGCCCATAGCTCTCTTCCCCCTAGCTCCCCTTCCCAACTTCCTCATCCCCACTGCTTAAAACGTGCTGCCTGTGTGACAATAAATGAGACCTTGACAATGGAACCTCACTTGGTCTCCTTTTTCTCTCCCCCCCCCCCCTTTGACCCTCAGGTAGCGTCTCTTCAGGACCCTGAATAAACTAGACCTGCTGGACGGGTCAAAAGACAGAATTCATGACAAAATACAAGTGGAATACAGAATTAATTGATCTAGACTAGGTCCTATCTGCTACATGAGGATAAAAATACATCACATTTTTGTTTTTCTTTTTTATATATGTATTTGGTTTTTTTTTTGTTGTTGTTGTTGTTGTTGGGTCGTTTTTACATCCCAAATGTTGTCTCCCTCCTCACCCTTCCCTCAAAGACTCTCACCCTCTATCCAGTCCCCTTATTTTCTTAGAGGGTAGACGAAATACTTCAAGAATTTATTTTATTACACCAACTCAAGATTTTCCCCAAGTCATTTCACACTGAAAATTAGATCATCCAATAAAGTTTTGTTGGAAAGAGGAAAAACTTTTTCACCACATGACAGACACCTTGAATATCCTTTTCATTGAATGGCCCTTTTCAGTTGGACAGTGTGAAAACACAAAACGGAAGATGACCTGCATAGCTCAGAATAATAACTGAGGACCCCATGCTCAATCCAGTGTGCTTGGTGTTGGAATACATTTCCTTTCTGTAGCAACAAGGTGATCCATATCTTTTCCTTATTCATCTAGCTAGTCATTTCTAGCTGCTGTGCTACCCACGAGAAGTGTGAGAAAAAACACAAACAGAGTATACTTTTATTTATTTCCCATTAAAAACATGGAGAACAATAATTATTGAAAGAATGAATAACCAAGATTGAATGGGAAATTTTTATATAGTAGCATAGTATCTGCACTAGAGAGAATATTTTAAATCGTAAAAGGTTCTCAAGATCTGACCTGCAATTTTGACACTTAGAATTTTTGCACTCAGAGCATAGTCTGCAAAGCAGAACACAGAAGAGAAAATCCAATTGCACAGCTCTTTTGCTCTTGAAAACATTATAAAGTTTGGACAGGAGATGTAACCATCACTTTGGAGACATGGAAAAGTTTTCTACAGTGCTTTACAATACAAAACTTGAGTATGATTATTAATGATAGCAGTTATGATAATAATGTAGGAAATAAACATCCTCTCTCTAAACTACATTTTCATAGAGCTCTAAGCATATTGTAAACAGAGGCCTTGAATCTGTAAGCTTTTCTCCTGACCAGAGTTTGCCAATTGTTGCTGTTTGCCCTGTATCAATCATATTGTTTGAGTTTGCTCAGGGAAAGATTGCTTTTGTAATGACGTCATCTAGCTATGTGTTTATCTGTGCTTAATAATCTCCAGGGCATAAAGAAGACTTCCAAACAGTAGTTCAAAAAAGTTAATTTTAAGAGGCTTCCCCTGCATGCAAAAAGGACACAGTCTCCACTATGTTCATAGCAGCCTTATTTATAATAGCCAGAAGCTGGAAAGAACCCAGATGTCCCTCAACAGAGGAATGGATTCAGATGTGGTATATTTACACAATGGAATACTACTCTGCAATTAAAAACAATGAATTCACGAAATTCCTAGGCAAATGGTCAGAACTGGAAAATATCATCCTTAGTGAGGTAACCCAATCACAAAAGAACACACATGGTATGCAGTCACTGATAAGGGGATATTAACCCAGAATCTCGGAATACCCTAGACACAATTCGCATATCAATAGATTTCCAAGAAGATGGAAGGAGAGACCCCTGGTCCTGGAAGGACTGGATGTAGGGGAATGCCAGGACAGAGAAACGAGAGGGGGTTGAATGGGGAACAGAGGGAGGGAAGGGGGCTTATGGGACTTTCGGGGAGAGAGGAAATGGAAAAGGGGAAATCATTTGAAATGTAAATAAAAAACTTAGAAAATAAAATAAAATATTTTTAAAAATGAAAAAAAAAAGATTTTTCCAAAAAGACATAATTTTCTCAGGAAAAGACATAAAATGAATCATAATGCAGAAAGTCCCCAAGAATGCAATCCACAGAGACCAAATCCCAAAAGTGAGAGACAGAAAGACAATGCTTGCAGCATTCGGCTCAGCTTTGCTGGAGCTGTGACAAGCAGCTGTGCTGGCTTCCTGATTGTCAGTGTTTCCAGTGGATATAGCCGAGCCACACAAGAAACATGGAGTCCTTTGGGCTCATACCAAGAGCAGTATGACTGGGTAATATGACAGACATATTTTTAGCTTTCTGAGAATTCTCCAAGCTGACATAGAGAAAGATGACACTGGCTTGAATACCACATACTTACCAGTATTTGTAGCCAGTCATTTTCCTCATCTTAGTGATTTGGCCTGGGATGAGATAAAAATGTAAAATTACTTTCATTTACATTTTTCCAATTTTAAGGACAGTGAACACTGCTTGAGATATTTTTACTTCATCATTTGAGAACTATGTGTAGCAATACATTATTATGAAAATATCTCTGAAATACAAAAAACAAAAAACAAAACAAAACCCTGGAACTTTTTCTATAACTTTAGTCCAGAGTTAATAATACACCGTGAGGTCACTTAAGGCCTAAGATTGATATCTGCTTTGTCCTCAACCTATTTCTTTTTAACTCATCTTCATGCATTCAGGTTTTACAGTCTAATGTTAAGTATAGTTTTGATCTTAATTAATGTACTTTTCCACGGCCCTGACCCAAAAGTAATGCATGCATGTTATGTATGGACTTTGTTGGGGTTTTGTTGCTGTGAAGAGACAACATGACCATGGCAACTCTTATAAAGAAAATTTTTAATTGGGGCTAGTTAATAGCCATTGTAGCTTTAGGACATTATCATCATGGTAGTTGGCATAGTAGCATGCATGCAGACATGGTGCTGGAGAGGTGGCTGAGAGTTCTACATCTGGATCTGCAGAAACAAACAGTGAACCACAAGGCCTACCTTGAGTTTCTAAAACCTCAGAAGCCACTTCCCAATGACATACTTCCTCCAACAAGACCACACCTCATTAATAGTGCCAATCCTTGTGAGCATATGGGGGTCATTTTCTTTCAAATTACCACAGTATGACAAGGCAATAAATGTTTAAAACAACAAATATGTTGAAAGAAATCTTATGAAACAAATATCTACTTTAAATGCTGGAAACAACATTCCAAGAATACTCAACAGTGTTGTTCATTCATTTGTTTGTTGGGTTGGTTGGTTGTTATGTTCATCATTTGAGGTCAGTTGGAATCAGTAACAATTTCTGTGAAGTGTCCCTCATTCTTTTTTCCATGTGATTCTTTCTAAGGTATTTAATAATTATGGAGCCAAAGCCCTTTTTTAGAGACACACCAAACATTCTCAAGCACAGACACATGAACAGGTTCACAAAAGAAAATTGAGGTAATCAAAGACAAATTATTTCATCACATATGATAAAATAATTCTTTCATTTAATATAATTTTTAAGCCTTACACAGAAAGCAATATAGGAAAATATGTGCACATGAGGATAAATTTTATGTGGAAATTTTAATTACATATTAAGTACTTCAAGTTTAAATATTACCCACAATTACTTCAAAACTGATTTTATAATATTCCAAGTGTGTCATCCATTAAAAGTTGTTTAGTTTGGAGAGCTGTGAATTTTCACGTTAGACCAAAAATGATATAAACTTATTCATGTTTAAAATTTCTGGACAGCATTACATTTCTTTTAAATATAATGCTTTATGTTAAATATAACCAATGCTTAAAAGAATTGCTTGTAGGAATATAACAGTACCTACAAGTTGAAAACTAAATAATCATAAGTTTATTTTTGAAGATGGCTTATGAAGCTGAGTCATCAACATGGGAGTCTGTAACTGTTAAGTGAGAATTTCTTTCACTAACTTACAGAATTAATTCAATATGATTTAAGAAGAGATAATACAAATGTGTTAACTGGATGACAACTTCTTAATACTCTTTAATCATAAAATACAGCATTTAGTATATAACACAGAAACACAGTTTTCAATAATTTATTTTTTATTCAGTTTACATATTCATCACAGCCCCCATCCCTACCTTACAAATCCCTCACATTACCTCCCTTTTTCTCTGAGGAGAAGGGGAAGTATCCCTTGAGTACCACTTCACCCTGGGACATATAGTCCCAGCAGGAACATCCTCTCCTGCTGAGGCCCAAACAGGCACTCCAGGCTGGCAACAAAGTCAGAGACAGCTCCCATTCCAATTGTTATGGGATCCACATGAAGGCAAAGCTCTACATCTGCTACAGATGTGTAGAGGGTCGAGGTCTAGCCCCTGCATGATCTTTGGTTGGTGATTCAGTCTCTGAGAGCCCCCATGAGCCCAAGTTATTTCACTCTGTGTCTTGTGTCTTGTGTTCTTGACCTCACTGGTTCACTCAATTCCATCCCCTACTCTTCCACAAGACTTCCAAGATCTGTATGATGTTTGGCTATGGGTCCCTGCATCTTTTTCCACCAGTTGCTGGGTGAGGCCTCTCAGGAGACAGTTTTGCTAAATCCCTGCCTACAAGCAGAGCAGATATCATTAATAGTGTCCAGGGGTTTTGCTCTAAATGGGCTGGTTCTCAGGTTAGGGCAGTCTTTGGTTGGCTGTTCCTTCAGTCTCTACCCCATCTATATCTCTGCATATCTTGTAAGCAGGACAAATTTTGGGTTGAAGGCTTTATGGGTGATTTGATGTTCCCTTCCTCCACTTGAAGTCTTGCCTGGCAAAAGGAGGTGACCACTTCTAAGATTCTATCATATACCAACAAAATGGCTAGGATCAAAAACGCAAGTGACAGCACATGCTGAAGAGGGTGTGGAGTAAGGGAAGCACTTTTACTTTGCTGGTAGGAGTGCAAACCTGTATGCCACTTAGAAAATGAATTTGGTGCTTTATTCAATAAATTGGGAGTAGTTCTACTGCAGGACACAGCTATCCTTTCATGGGCATATATCCAAAGGCTGACCCAACATTCCACAGCAACACTGGCTTAACAATATTCATAGTAGCTTTTGTTCATAATAGCCATAAACTCAAAACAACCTACATGCCCTTCAACTGAAGAAAATGTAGTACATCTACACAATGAAATACTATTTGTCTATTAAAAACAAAGACATCATAATATCGCTTGGGTCTCGGGCAGCTTGTGTGTATGCGGCTCCCAAGCGCTGGGCTGATCTGCAGTAACCAGTGCGCCAGCTCTGCTGTGGGACTTCTGCCTGGCAGAGGGACCCTGCACTGGGCGGGAGCCTACCAGCTTTCCTTCCGCGACCTCTGTTCCCGCAGACTGCACTGAAGAGACAGGTACCCAGGCTCTCTTCCAATATAACATCACTTGGGACACGGCTTGTTGGGGCTTCCGTCTGCGCCCAAGAATGGGTCAGCGCTGTGGTCGTCTGGGTACCAGATCTGCAGGCCATCGCGTCTGCAGGGTGAGCAGCTCCACGGAGAGTGTGCAGAGTGCACTCCGCAATCTTTGCTCCAGTGGCTAGGAAGTTGGGACAGCCAGGTTCTGAGACAGACAGGCATAATATCACTTGGGTCTTGGGCGGATTGTGTGCACGTGGCTCCCAAGAGCTGGGCAGATCTGCACTAACCAGCATGCTAGCTCTGCTGTGGGACTTCTGCCTGGCAGAGGGACGCCCCCTCCACCCCCAGGAGAGATCATACACCCCTGCACAGGGCAGGAGCCTACCAGCCTCCCTTTGGCGACCTCTGCTCCAGGAATCCACTAGGCTGAGCCTTTGGATGTGCAAGGCCTCCCCAATATAAGATCACTTGGGGCAAGGCACATTAGGGCTCCAAAGTCACTCAGGAGCAGGCAGGCCCCAGAAATCGGTGCCAGGGGAATCCTGGTATTCCGGGGGGGGGGGGCAGAAATAGCTTTGCAGGCTCACAGGAGGTCCAACCAACAGCCAGTGGCAGCAGGACCAACTAACATCAGAGGTATCCAGATGGCAAAAGGCAAACATAGGAATGTTACTAACAGAAATCAAAGTAATGTGGGACCATCCGAACCCAACTCTCCAACAGCAGCAAGTCCTGGATACCCCACCACACCCGAAAGACAAGATCTGGATTTAAAATCACTTCTCATGATGCTATTAGAGGATCACAAGAAGGACACAAATAAATCTCATAAAGAGTTAGAGGAGACCATGAATCAACGGTTAGAATCCCTTACAAAGGAAACAAAAAAATCGCTTAGAGAAATGCGGGAGAACATGGATCAAAAGATGGAGGCACACAAGGAGACAACACAAAAATCGCTTAATGAGATGAATCAACGGGTAGATGCACTCACAAAGGAATCACAAAATTTGCATAAAGAATTACAGAAGAATATAGGTCAACAGACGGATGCCCATAAGGAGGCAACACAAAAATTGCTTAAAGAAATGAATCAACGGTTAGATGCCCGTACAAAGGAAACACGAGAACTGCTTAAAGAAATGCAGGAGACAATGGATCAACAGATGGATTCCCATGAGGAGGAAATACAAAAATCGCTCAGAGAAATGCAGGAGAACGTGGGTCATCAGGAAGAAATCCTGAAATAGGTAATGCAAAAATACCTTAAAGAACTACAGGAAAATACAAACAAACAAGTGAAGGATCTCAGCAAATCCATCCAGGAACTAAAAAAGGAAGTAGAAACAACTAAGAAATCACAAAGGGAGACAACTTTGCAGATAGAAAACCTTGGGAAGAAATAAGGAGTCATAGATACAAACATAAAAAATAGAATACAAGAGATGGAAGAAAGAATCTCAGGTGCTGAAGATTCCATAAAAAGCCTCGACTCAACAGTCAAAGAAAATGCAAAATGCAAAAAAACGTGTAACCCAAAACATCCAGGAAATCCAGGACCCAATGAGAAAACCAAACCTAAGGATTATAGGTATAGATGAGAGTGAAGATTTGCAACTTAAAGGGCCAGTAAACATCTTCAACAAAATTACAGAGGAAAACTTCCCTAACCTAAAGAGAGAGATGCCGATGAACGTACAAGAAGCCTACAGAACTCCAAACAGACTGGACCAGAACATAAATACCTCCTGTCACATATTAATCAAAACACCGAATGTTCTAAACAAAAAAAGAATACTAAAAGCAGTAAGAGAAAAGGGCCAAGTAACATACAAAGGAAGACCTATCCGAATCATATCAGACTTCTCACCAGAGACTATGAAAGCCAGAAGATCCTGGGTAGATCTCATGCAGACACTAAGAGAGCACAAATGCCAGCCTAAACTACTATACCCAGCAAAACTCTCAATCACCATAGATGGAGAGATCAAGATATTCCATGATAAAACCAAATTTTCACAATATCTTTCCACAAATCCAGCCCTGCAAAGGATAATAGGTGCAAACCTCCAATACAGGGAGAGAAACAACACCCTGGAAAAATTGAGATAATAACCTTCTTGAATCAAGTAGATAACCACTCAAACATAAAGATAGCGTCAAGAATGACAGATGGCAATAATCACCATGCCTCAATCTCTCTTAATATCAATGGTCTCAATTCCCCAATTAAAAGACATAGACTAACAGACTGGATACATAAACAGGACCCAGCATTTTGCTGCATGCAGGAAACGCACCTCAGTGTCAAAGACAAACACTACCTCAGAGTAAAAGGCTGGAAAACAATTTTACAAGCAAATGGCCCCAAGAAACGAGCCGGAGTAGCCATCCTAATATCAGATAAAATTGATTTTCAACCTAAAGTCATCAAAAAAGACACAGAAGGACACTACATACTGATCAAGGGAAAAATCCACCAACAAGAACTCTCAATTCTGAATATCTATGCTCCAAATGCAAGGGCACCCTCATTCGTAAAAGAAACTTTACTAAAACTCAAAGCACACATCACACCGCACACAATAATAGTGGGTGACTACAACACCCCGCTCTCTGAAATGGATCGTTCAGGAAAGCAGAAACTAAACAGGGACACAGTGAATCTAATTGAAGCCTTGGACGAACTGGGACTAACAGATATATATAGAACATTTCATACTAGAGCTAAAAAATACACCTTCTTCTCAGCTCCTCATGGTACCTTCTCCAAAATTGACCATATAATTGGTCACAAATCAGACCACAACAGATATAAGAAGATAGACCTAATCCCATGCCTCCTATCAGATCACTATGGAATAAGGGTGGTCTTCAATGGCAACAAAAACAAAAGAAAACCCACGTACACATGGAGGCTGAACAATGCTCTACTCAATGATAACTTGGTCAAGGTGGAAAAAAAGAAAGAAATCAAAGACTTTTTGAAAGTTAATGAAAATGAAGGCACAAAACACCCTACTTTATGGAACACAATAAAAGCAGTGCTAAGAGGAAAATTCATAGCCCTGAGTGCCGCCAAAAAGAAATGGGAGAAAGCGTACACTAACAGCTTAATGGCACACCTGAAAGCCCTGGAACAAAAAGAAACAAATACACTAAAGAGGAGTAGAAGGCAGGAAATCATCAAGCTCAGGGCTGAAATTAATCAAGTAGAAAGAAATAAAACCATACAAAGAATCAACAAAACGAGGAGTTGGTTCTTTGAGAAAATCAACAAGATAGATAAGCCCTTAGCCAGACTAACCAGAGGGCACAGAGATAGTATCCAAATTAATAAAATCAGAAACGAAAAGGGAGAGATAATAACAGAAACTGAGGAAATTCAAAAAATCATCAGATCCTACTACAAAAACCTGTATTCAACACAACTAGAAAATCTTGAGGAAATGGACAATTTCCTTGACAGATACCAAGTACCAAAATTAAGTCAGGATCAAATAGACCATCTAAACCGTCCTATAACCCCTGAAGAAATAGAAGTTGTCATTGGAAGTCTTCCAACCAAAAAAAGCACAGGTCCAGATGGTTTTAGTGCAGAATTCTATCAGACCTTCAAAGAAGACCTAACACCAATACTCTTCAAACTGTTCCACAAAATAGAAACAGAAGGAACACTACCCAACTCGTTCTATGAAGCCACAATTACACTAATACCAAAAGCACACAAAGATCCGACAAAGAAAGAGAATCTTAGGCCGATCTCTCTTATGAATATCGATGCAAAAATACTCAATAAAATTCTTGCCAACCGAATCTAAGAACACATCAAAACGATCATTCACCACGATCAAGTAGGCTTCATCCCAGGGATGCATGCAGGGATGGCTCAATATAAGGAAGTCCAACAATGTAATCCACTACATAAACAATCTCAAAGAAAAAAACCACATGGTCATCTCATTAGATGCTGAGAAAGCATTTGACAAAATTCAGCATCCTTTCATGCTAAAGGTCTTGGAAAGATCAGGAATTCAAGGCCCATATCTAAACAGAGTAAAAGCAATTTACAGCAAACCGGTAGCCAGCATCAATCTAAATGGAGAGAAACTTGAAGCAATCCCACTAAAATCAGGGACTAGACAAGGCTGCCCTCTCTCTCCATATCTTTTCAATATAGTACTTGAAGTTCTAGCTAGAGCAATTAGACAAAAAAAGAGGTCAAAAGGATACAAATTGGAAGGGAAGAAGTCAAACTATCACTATTTGCAGACGATATGATAGTATACTTAAGCGACCCAAAGAACTCCACCAGAGAACTCCTACAGCTGATAAGCGACTTCAGCAAAGTGGCCGGATATAAAATCAAATCAAGCAAGTCAGAAGCCTTCCTATACTCAAAGGATAAGCAGGCTGAGAAAGAAGTAAGAGAAATAATACCCTTCACGATAGCCACAAACCATATTAAGTATCTTGACGTGACTCTAACCAAACAAGTGAAAGATCTGTATGACAAGAACGTCAAGTCTCTGAAGAAAGAAATTGAAGAAGACCTCAGAAGATGGAAAAATCTGCCATGCTCATGGATTGGCAGGATTAATATGGTAAAAATGAGCATCTTACCAAAAGTAATACACAGATTCAATGCAATCCCCATCAAAATCCCAACTCAATTCTTCATAGAGTTAGAAAGAGCAATTCAAAAATTCATCTGGAATAACAGAAATCCCAGAATAGCTAAAACTATTCTGAAGAGTAAAAGAACCTCTGGGGGAATCAGTATCCTGGACCTCAAGCTGTACTACAGAGCAATAGTGTTAAAAACCGCATGGTATTGGTACAGTAACAGACATGTAGATCAATGGAAAAGAATTGAAGACCCAGAAATGAATCCACACTCCTATGGTCACTTGATCATTGACAAAGGAGCTAAAACCATCCAGTGGAAAAAAGATAGCCTTTTCAACAAATGGTGCTGGCTCAGCTGGAGGTCAACATGCAGAAGAATGCAAATTGACCCATTCTTATCTCCTTGCACTAAGCTCAATTCTAAGTGGATCAAAGATCTCCACATAAAACCAGAGACACTGAAACTAATAGAAGGGAAACTAGGGAAGAACCTTGAACATATGGGCACAGGGGAGAATTTCCTGAACAGAACTCCAATATATTATGCTCTAAGATCAAGAATAGACAAATAGGACCTCAATAAATTACAAAGTTTTTTGCAAGGCAAAAGACACTGTCAAAAAGACAAAGTGGCAACCAACTAACTGGGAAATGATCTTTACCAACCTTACATCCAACAGACGGCTAGTATCCAATATATACAAAGAACTCAAGAAGTTAAACTCCAGAGAGGCAAGTAACCCTATTAAAAAATGGGGTACAGAGCTAAACAAAGAGTTCTCACCTGAAGAATATCTAATGGCTGAGAAGCACCTAAAGAGATGTTCATCATCCTTAGTCATTAGGGAAATGCAAATCAAAACAACCCTGAGATTCCATCTCACACCAGTCAGGATGGCTAAGTTCAAAAACACAGGAGACAGCAGTTGTTGGCGAGGATGTGGAGAAAGAGGAACACTCCTCCACTGCTGGTGGAATTGCAAGCTGGTACAACCACTCTGGAAAGCAGTCTGGCAGTTCCTCAGAGAACTGGGCATGACACTCCCGGAGGATCCGGCTATACCACTCCTGGGCATATACCCAGAGGCTTTACCTGCATGCAATAAGGACACATGCTCCACTATGTTCATAGCAGCCTTATTTATAATAGCCAGAAGCTGGAAAGAACCCAGATGTCCCTCAACGGAGGAATGGATTCAGAAGATGTGGTATATCTACACAATGGAATACTACTCTGCAATTAAAAACAATGAATTCACGAAATTCCTAGGCAAATGGTCAGATCTTGAAAATATCATCCTTAGTGAGGTAACCCAATCACAAAAGAACACACATGGTATGCAGTCACTGATAAGGGGATATTGACCCAGAATCTCGGAATACCCTAGACACAATCCACATATCAATAGATTTCTAAGAAGATGGAAGGAGAGACCCCTGGTCCTGGAAAGACTGGATGTAGGGGAATGCCAGGACAGAGTAACGAGAGGGGGTTGAATGGAGAAAAGAGGGAGGGAAGGGGGCTTATGGGACTTTCGGGGAGGGAGGAAACGGGAAAGGGGAAATGATTTGGAATGTAAATTAAAAAAATAAAATAAAATAAATAATAAAAAAAAGAAAAGAAAAAACAAAGACATCATGAAATTTGTATGCAAAATAGATGGAACTTGTGAATATCGTCCTGAGTGAGGTTACCCAGACCTAGAAAGAAACATATGGCATGTACTCACTTAAAAGTGAAAAATAATCATAAAATGCGGGACAATCATGCTACAATCTGAAAGAGTTAACTCAGGAACTTTAAAAAGATCAGAGGCTAACTTACATTCCTCAGACCACAAAGGGGAGGGGGGAGACCGACCTAAGGGTGGGGATGCATTCCGAAGTGGGGTGAGGATGTTGGTCATCTACCTCATCACCTAACAACCAATTAGTTTAAATGAAACACTGTTCTGCCAATCACATTGTGCTTAATTGCGGCGGCCCTGAGGAGTGTATAAAAGCCTGTGCAGCACAAGATGTGGGGTCGTTCTCTCTTCATGTGAAGAGCAGCCCCAGAATGCTGGTTTTAATCAATATTCCTCTTGCATTTTGCATCAATTTCCATCTCCATGTGGTCCACTCGGGGTGTCTGTTAATTTAAGACTGGTCGAGTCTTATAAATCCACAGATCCAAATAAAATAGGTAATAAGAAAATAAGGGGAAATGTGTGAATCTTACTCAAAATGCAAAATAAAATAGTTATCGGGGGAGGATGGAGAGAGGGAACTGAGTGGGAAGGGGTGAAGAGGGGAATGGAAGTGGTGATTAGGTGTGAGGGGATATAGGTGGTGGATGGGGAGAGGACTGGATGTGAGAATAGAAATCCATAAGGGACATCTCTGAACCTAGTTGGAAATCTGGGCTGGGAGGCTCCAGGAAGTCTAGGGTGGTGATCTTAGCTCAACAAACATATTCTTAAAACCAACAAGAACTAGAAACATTACTAAAGAAAAATGAAGACTGGTCATTAGAACAAATGTGTCTTCCCCAGAGTCACTGAAATTCTTCTAGTGATGAAACATTCAGCTGTCAGGAAAAAAGTAAAATGTCTACATTCCCGGTTCAGTCCAACAAAAATAATACCTAAAGGATACACAAAATATCAGTATTTCATCTGTTAGCACCCCAAGTATTGTTGTCTCCTTGGGTATTTGGGAATGTACAAATAGTCATAAGTGGGAGTGTGGTGTTTTCGGAAGATGAAGACATTGAACAAGAAACTAGATAGAGAATGTGGCAAAGGTAAGTTTAGTTAGCCAGTGGTTTGCCATTTTGGTGGTAAACAGTCACCTGATGTCCTAATAGTCGAGCCATCTTAATGTTTTAAAAGATATTTTGTGGGATTTGGCTCTATCTGTACTTACCTTCATCCTGGTTATAAAGGACCAATATAGTTGGATTCCGTTGTCTTTCATACACAGCAATTCTTTGTGTATACTCAAAAGCCAGCACTTTGGTGGCCAAGCATGAGTTGCCTCAACAATGCTGTTCTAAATATAAGGATTGTGAAGAGATTTAAGTAGACAATTGCTACGTAGTGAACTGAATAATCATCTTCTTATGGTTATGATACATTCACATGCTTTTGTTTGCATCCTACACTCATGTCCTGGGAGGATTTTCCAGTTGGGTCTGTTTTGGTAGGAAGTTAGAATAACCTTGGCTTTGCTCAAGCTGCCGAGTCATAGTAACGTTTCTCAGAGCCACACTCTGAGAAAGGAGATTAATTAAAGTTTGATAAAATGGTAATAATTAACCATAAATTCTATGTCAGATGAGACCTGGGAATGGTTAATTAATAGCGAATACATGCAGATTGCAAGCACTAAAGCTGTTGTCTTTTTCCTTCATTGCCATTGGCTACAAGAAGCCAAAGTTCAATCATGCTTCATTCTTTCTGGTTGCTGTTGAAAGCACAAAACCACTGTACTGAATTAATAAGTGTATTTTCACCTCTACCTGTCAAGTTCATCAATCATTTGGTTTACAAATAAAACCTGACCAGGTAGATCAATTCCCAATTTTTTGAGGCTCTACCATTTGGATTTCCACAGTGGGTGTACAAGTCTCTACTCCCAACAGTAATAGAAGAGTGTTCCCCTTATTGTACATCCTTGCCAGTATGAGCTGTCACTTGTTATAGATTTTAGCCATTTTGACAAGTTTAAAAGGGAATATCAAAATAGTTTTGTTTTGGATTTCGTAGATGACTAAGGATGTTGAAATTTTAAGTGTTTCTCAGCTGTGTGAGTTTCCTCCATTGTGAATTCTCTAGTTAAATCTGTACCCCATTTTTAATTAGGTTATTTGGGTTTATGGTACATCGTATTTTTAGTTCTTTATATATTTTGGATATTAGTATTCTATTAAATGTGGAATAGGCAAAAACTTCTCATTTTGTAGGCTACTGCTTTGTCCAAATGATGGTGTCCTTGCCTTGAAGTTTTTCAGTTTCATGAAGCCCCATTTATTTTGTTATTTATTCTAGTTTTTTTTTATTCTGGAGATTGTAATATAATTACAACATTTAATCCTTTCCTATCCTCTCTCCAAACTCTTTCATGTAAACACTTGCCCCTTTGTCCTTCTTCCCTGTCCCCCCCCATACAGTCCCTCCCTCTTCCCCCATCCCCTTCTCCTCTGAGAGGATGGGGACCCCCTAGGTACACCCCACCCTTTCACATAAAGGTAATTGCACTATCACTGTTCTGTTCAGAAAGTTGTCTCCTGTGCCAATGATTTCAAGGCTATTCTCCAATGTCTCTCCTGTCAGATTCAGTGTGTCCAGTTTTATGTTAAAGTCTCTGATCCACTTGGACTTGAGTTCTGTGAGAGTGATAAATTTGGATCTATTTACATTTTTCTACATGCAGACATCCAGTTTGACTAGCACTATTTGTTAAAGATACTGTCTTTTTTCCAGGGTATATTTCTGGTTTCATTATCAAAATTCAGGTGTTCATTTTATGTGGACCTGGTACTTATGGCTACCAATGGGTATTCCAGGTAAAATGTGTTTCGGGGAATGTGAATCTAACACTTAGAAGAAAGGGTAGTCTAGGAGTCTGAAGGGTTTCACAGGATGGAGAAGAGTAGATTGGGATCTGTTTATCTAGTCTGCTTGGAATGAGAGGAGAGTGTGATGAGAAGTCACTGCAGAAGATCTGATAGATCTGGGGGTGAGACTGCGGAACTGGATCTGGAGGAGCAGAAGGAGAGGTGAAGATCTGCAGGCAGCCTACCAGCATCCTTGGCAGGAGTGGCCCTTAGGTTCGCAGTGGGTGACTGCTGGAGTTGGGGGCCAGGAAAAAGTACGGGTAGGGAAGGAAAGTTAAAAGAAAGAAAGGTCTGTGGAATTCACAGGAATGTGGGAATATAGCTGTCCAACAGCCATGGGAGAACTGGGTTCACCTGAAAGGGAGGCTGGAAATAAGTTGGGGGGGGTGGGAATAGAGAAGAATGAAGCCAAGACAAAAGTTCTTATCAAGGCTCAAAGTTTAATTTTCAGTTCTGCGTTTATATAGGTAAAGACCCATCCTTAGTTTCAGTTGAGTTCTTGTTTTCAAAACAAGCTCAGCAGGCAGTCTTGTTTTTGCAGGAATATTGTGGATGTGGTAAACAGGAAACTTCCACCTGGTCAGAAGACTCCACCCCAGATGGGCTAGGCAACTGTGGCAAAACAAGGTCTGATTAGCCTGCTCAAGGCTGGGAGAAGGGTACATGGGAAGAGCAAGGAAAGGGAGCGGGAGTCTACAAAAGCATTCTATTACAGAGTGAGTGATGAGACTGGGAGATTAGATTTAAGCTTGAGGAGGGAGCAGTGAAGATCTTCCTTTGGCTTACCTCTTTCCTAGCAAGTCCAGCTGTTGTGTTCCTAGTGAATACTTGCGGGTGTTGAAGGGTAGGATAATGGGATGAGTTGAGTTGAGGGACAGAAGGTTGGAGGTGAAGAAAGTTGTAATCCAATCCATTAAAAATGGGATCAGAAAGGGAAGGGAAACTGCATTAGGTGTTTTGCTACAGAGCTGAGGTTGAGATTGGGTTGTTGGGAACTGAACGAAGAGAAGGAGACATGAATATCTATACACGGTTTCTGGAGTTATCTTTAACTTTCACATTTAACTTAGAAGTTAAATACTTAAAAGTGATGTTGTATGAGTCTTATCTGGACATTTGAAAATTGATAGCTTATTTTGAAACTGGGCTTGAAAATGGTTTTTGTTGCAACAGCTCATAATAATCTTTGCTGTGCACGCTTTGCAACATGTTACAAAGAGTAAATAGTCAATTGAATAGATTTTGGCATCATTATAATTTTGGACCTTTTCATTTCATTGTAAATTATAATTTCCTTTCCTAGTAATACTAATAATACTCTGAATTCATGTTGAAAATGCCCTTGCTATATTTGCCAGGTTTTAAGATTAATAATTTATAGTGTCAACAAGTTATATGCAAATTTTGAGTATAACTCACTGTTTCAGAGAGCAAATTACATAGCTTCAAAAATAGTACATACTAGTCAAAGAATTTATGGAATAAGTAAATATCATTGAGATCTAGTATTTAAAAGTAAGACTACTAGTAAGGAGGGAAAATGAGGTGAAGCGTGGTCAATAAATAAAGCAAGTATTAATCGTTATCAATTTGTTTCTATGCCGTAAAGTGTGACTAAATAACTGTTTCTTAAATGCAAGTCTTGGGCATTTATTAGCCACTTTTCTGAGTTACTCTCCATTCCATGTCTTTCAATATTTCAGTAGTTATCACTATATCACCTCTTTTATCATTCCAACATATATTTCACAGACTTGAATCTCTATAACTTGACATTCAACAGTTCTTTGGAACTTTGTGAATGAGAAACTAGATATAAAAGATTTCTCATATATAATATGAGAAACACAAATAGAGGCCCCCAGAATGACATTCTCGGTAAAACTCTAGAGAATAACTGATGAAATATGAGTAGCAATAACTCAGTACATAAGTTGTTTGGGACATTGAGTAAAAAAATGTGACAGAACATAATGGAAGCGAGCCTGGATGGTCACAACTCTTGTCCATGACTAGCAGAATACATAAAGTGTGAAAAGAAAAGAGTCAAGATCACAATAAAATTTTCAAGGTTGTGACTAAATTTCTCCTACTTTGAATCATTTCCTAAATCTCCAAAATCTTCGAGTAGGTTACCAGCACCATGACAAAAACTCCAAACATGGTCCATATCACTATCCAAACTGTAACAGGAGTACATTCGTAATATTAGTACAAAATGTGCAACTCCAGGGACAGGTACTGGCTGGTCTGGGGCCAACTTGACACAAGCTAGAGTTATCAGAAAGGAAGGAGACTTAGAGAAAATGCCTCCATTAGTTCCACCTGTAAGGCATTTTCTCAATTAGTGATCAATGAGGGAGGGCCCAAGCCATTGTGGGTGCTGCCATCCCTGGGCTGGTGGTCCTAAGTTCTACAAGAAAGCAGGCTGAGCAGGCAGGGTAACTAGCACTCCTTCATGACCTCTGCATTGGCTCCTGCCTCCAGGTTCCTTCTGTTTGAGTTCCTATCCTGAATTCCTTTGGTGATAAAAAGCAATAAACAAGTGTAAGCTGAACAAACCCTTTCCTCCCCAACTTGCTTTTCAGTTGTGGTGTTTTGTTGCAGCAATAGAAAACCTAACAAAGATATTTAAGAAAGATAACGTGCTTGCCTAGTTTTAATGATAAATTGTGTGAACGTTTTTTGAGTTTCAAGTTGGCAAATAGCAGCTTTCAATCAGCTTTCTCCAAGCTTATATATCAACATTGCCACATACTTGTTTGTGTCTGGAAATTTTAGTATTATCTTGCACTGTATGCTTCGTGGCCAACTTTGGACATCATGACCTTTAAACTTTCCTCTTGGATTACTCAAGCCCTACATCCATGACATGATAATTTCTACTGTCCTTGTTGCCTTTATGGATTACCTGATTGCAGCCTCTAGTTTTAACTATTTGATCCTCTAAGTCTTCTCTAAATCCTGTGCTCAAAAGTCATCCCATGGATGTTACACTTCCCTCCTGTCACACACACACCCCCATCACCTTAATCAGGAGCTACTGTCTGTTTCTCCCCCAGATCCTTGCAGGGGCGCTGCATGCTCCCAGGCCCTCTGCCTCCCTGTCATCCCACACCTTTTCCCCCAAAGCAACCTGGGCTGAGTCAAGAGAGGACAAGCATCAGGTAGGATCTGTGACCTTCCTCCATACTCATGAGGAACCTTGGTTCCCCTTCCTCTTAGGCATTTCCCAGCACCAAGCCTGGTTAGGGGGACAGGCAGAACTCAAGAAGAGCCTGCCTCTCACTGTGGCTGCTTGGGACTCCACGGGCCCAGGGGTTCTCTGGACCACCTCCAACCATCCCCCAGTTCTTCCATGTCTCCAAAAGTGCCTTCCTCTCCCTCTTGTCTGTCCCTGTACCTTAAGGCTGGGGTAGGTGAGGCCAAGAGGGGACTGTACACTTTACAAACTGAGGAAACAAGTCAAACAGCTTAGAGAAACTTTAGAACTGACCATCTGTGACAGCCTCCATCATAACCCTCTTACTCCCACCCTGCTCTGCATCTCTGTGGGTCCCATCAGCCCAAGAGGTCATTCCAAGAGAGAAGTGCTCCTGTGGGCAGGTGAGGGTCTTAGGACAGGTTTCCAGTCTGGCAGAAATGTGGGTGTGCATGTGTGTGCCTGCATGCAGTGTTTGCTTTTAAAATCAAGATCAAGAGGCAGAAGACCTGGGTCCTGAACAAAGGAGCAGGCTGGGAGACTGCTGCACTTCTCCTATCCAACCCTAGGCAGGGCTCCCAGTCCCCACTCCCTATACATAACTTTCTGAAACATTGTTTTTGTAGTGAATGAAATATTGAAGTATAAGATTTCCTTTTATAAGGGAGGAAAGGCCCTTGGTTCTGAGAAGACTCGATGCCCCAGCATATGGGGATACCAGGACAGAGAAGCTGGGAGTGGGTGGGTTGGTGAGCAGGGGAAAGGGATAGGGTATTTTCGGGAGGGGAAACCAGGAAAGGTGATAACATTTGAAATGTAAATAAAGAAAATATCTAATAGAAAACATAAGAAATCTAAATTTAAAAAAGATTACCTTTTGTTTTTCAAAAAAAAGAAATTTTAAGTAATATGATCATTAGGTAAATAGACATTTTGGTCATACTCCTTGTGTTATAAACCTTAAAGTTTATATCTCTAACAAATATCCACACATCATTTGCCCAATCCCAACGCTTGATATCCACCATATTCCTCTGTTTATTTTGCTTGTTAAGATTTCATATATAAGTTGAGATTGAGAGGTATTGGTGTGTCTGTCCCTTGCTTATTTCATTTACAAAATGTCCTACATATTCATATATGTTGCCACCAAAGACATAATTACTGTCTTTCTTGAAACTCGAATAAAACGTGTACAATGTGTTTTGATGTGTGTGTGTGTGTGTGTGTTGTGTGCGTGCATGACTGCATATGTATGCATGTGTGTGAGTTGTGTTTGTTACCCATTCAATTTTAAATGATCAGGTTGATTCTAGAATTACCCAGAATTATAAATGTATGAATTCAGAGTAATTATAAACTAATGCTTCAGTGATGAAAAGGGTGTACGATGTCTCTTAA
The DNA here is from genome assembly GCA_036184795.1 of Tokudaia tokunoshimensis. Taxonomy (NCBI): domain Eukaryota; kingdom Metazoa; phylum Chordata; class Mammalia; order Rodentia; family Muridae; genus Tokudaia; species Tokudaia tokunoshimensis. The sequence continues at coordinate 19,858,473 of BTHU01000014.1, forward strand.
ATTAGCCATCTCGTTTCTTTTTAAAAGTATAACTTACATAATTTCTTAGAATATATTGAATTTACATGATTCAGCATTCTTCCCTTTCAAACCCTTTGATACCCACCATTCCCTCTCAAATTCATGGCATTCTTTTCTCTAATTACTATTGTTAGTATGTGTGCATTTCTGTGTGCATATTCATGTGTACATATATATGTGTATATAGTATTACATATAGATGTATATATTCATATATATGCATATATATGAATAAATATATGAAAAAACATTGTTTAGCCCAGTTAGTGTTGCATGTAGACATGTGCTGGTACACACATATATACATATTTTCAGATCTGAACTCTTAGTGTTAGATAACCAAGTAGGAGGTCCCCCTCTGCAGAAGACTGAATCTCCCTCAAGAGAATATTTTAGGGAAAAATTATTTTTTTTGATAGCTTGTTTTTAAGTCTCTGAACTCAGAAAAGTTTGAAAAATAAACCCCAGAAAACAAAAAAATTAATCCAAGAACAAAGCTACCTGACCCCTGACCTCTGGAAAAGAGACTGTGTTCACCAAGTCCTCCTTATCAGGAATTCACTGATCATCTTGTGAAAACCCACACCAGAGTCTCTGTTCAGAGGACCCAGTCTCCAGCTGTGGCTACCACATAGGGGTTTTTATATAAGAAAAATAAATGAATTAAGTCTGTTAAAAAAATAGAGAGAGAGAGAGATTTCAGCTAGTTTAATCATAGGACTCATGTGATTATCATATTATATCCCCATTCTGTGAAAACAATAAATTATTGATATAAAACTACATATAATACCTGGATAATAATGCCCCAAAGAAGAAATATGCAGTGGTTATTTTTTAAACTGGTTATACTTATATAGTGGTACATACTTACCATTACCAAAAAGAAAATTAACATAAGGTTAATGTAATGAAAAGAAAATGAAATATATTATTATTACTAAACCTCATGGGTAGTATGACTGAATTTGCTTGGTCATCTTTGAGGTTTATGGTGCAGTTTTTCTTTTCCATTTTCACGGGCTACACTGACCTCTTGTGGAAAATTTATGCTAACGTCTTGTTATAGGACATTAGACCAGCTCTTAATCCTAAGTAATGATCAATGTGGCTCAGAAAAAAGTGACAGAGAAATGACTGAATCAGTCAATGGCAATAATTAATGAGAAATTCTAGGTAGATAAGTTGATATTTGTAAGTCAAAGGTCAATCATAAAGACATGCTGTTTGCATGGGTATGATAAAATCAAAGTGAACATAAACACAGTGAATCACAAATATGTACATAAAATAAAATAGATGTCTGTGACTGAGGAAAATGACCAGAAGCAAGAGAATATGGGATATAAATCTGGATGAAATTGGACCTAATGTAAGGTGGGTAAATAATGCTTTGAATCTATTTACTGCCCACTTCCACAACACTTAGCTGACCATTATGAGCCTCTGAAGTTGAGATTCAGTGAGGGAATAAATTTATATGCCTTCCTATGATCTTGTTCATTATTTTGCTGTAAGATTTATTTTAGTTTAATTATGTCTTTGGGGTTTAGTGTGTGCATATGAGTGCAGGTGCCCACCAGAGGGCCGCAGGCATCCATTTCTCTTAAGCCAGTTAGAGGATGTGGGAGCAGTTCAGTGTGGGGACTGAGAATCCAACTCAGTGCTCTGCAAGAGTAGTACATCCTTCTAACCACTGAGACATCGCTCTGGTTCCTGTTTATAATTGTTTATTACATTTTATGTTCCTTTTAAATTTGTACATCGAATGACATCCCCTGCACTTGTGGAATGTACTTCACATAGCATGCATTCTTCTTTGTTTCTTTCTCATCTCAGTTTCATTTTACGTAACTATGTTCTTTCTGAGCATATGTATATCTTTGATATCGTATTTTTATTTTTATTTCTTTCTACACTCCTTAGGTACTAATCTCTCAAATTTATACTGTGGGTGGCATTTTCTCAGTCACAAATAACACTCACCCATTTGTTTTTAAGTAAGTTTTTGAAAAATATGTTGATTTGTGATTTTATTAGTTCTGTTATCATAAACCTTTTACAGTGATGGGAAATGAAATTTCGGCTACCCGAATCTGTGTTACTGGGCTATGTTTACTAATATTTGACTCCAGAATAAAACTCTCTTTTGTCCCCCTTTTGGTGAGAACAGTGTTTTGAATGTGGGCAGTGGAGAAAGGAATGACAAAAATATGAATATGATTCTCAGAACCAAATAATGAACATAGGCCATAGTAAATAGCATGATTATCCACAGTGGGAGAAAACTAGATTAAAATTACTTTGAACACTCTGATGGACTCAGGTCAGAATGGGTATCATCAAGAATAAAAATGATTAATAAATATTGATAAATGTAGTGGAAAAGAAAACCCCTTATACATTATTGGTAATATTGTAGATTAGTACAGACACTATAGAAAACAATCTTGGAGATTTCTTAAAACAATAAAAAAATAAATAAAAACTATCCTATGATTCAAGCTCTACTATTCCTGAAGGGAATATTCCAAGGGACTTTATGTCCTACCCACAGAGACAGTTGCAAATACATGCCCATTGCTGCTCTGCTCTAGCAAATGCAACAGGACTAGCTGTCCAGACCATGGAGGAATGAAAATGTGTTATAGACATAAACCACCAGAATTTTGTTCTGCTACAAAGAAAAATGAAATTTGTACAAAAATGGATGAAACAAGGAAAACATTCTGAGTATGCTAACCTAGTCTCAAAGACAAACAACGCCTATACTCATATGTAGAGCATATATTCAAGGATTTAGATTTAGATTTTAACTCAAGAGTTTCTGTACAGACTAGAAAAACTAAAATCGGGCTGTGACACAGTCCTGAAGAGAGGTACGGGATTGTGGAACATAAGGAATATGAAAGGAGAGAGAAGGAGAAAGGCCACAGCCAGAGCTAGACAAGTAAAGGAGCGAAGATAGAAAAGAGAAAGGATGAGGAGTGACAGTCACACAAAAATAAGTATATGTGAAGAAAGCATATTGAAACTAACTACTATAAAAACTAACCTGTAAAAATATTTAAATGGAGGGTGCCCTGCCTGTGCCCTCCCCACCAGCCTTGAGTTGGCAAAAACCCCCAGATGATTTTTTATACCTTGATGGATCCTGATTCTTGGCTTTTCACATTTGCATTTCTCTGCCAGAGCTTTGAGGAGTTGACTGCCTACTGAGCTTACTTTGCAAAAGAATCCAGCAGGAATAAAGCAACAGAACTCAGCTGATGGGGCTTTGCCTGTATAAGCTCAGAACCTGAAAAGTAAACTTTGAGCCTTGACCAGAAAAACTTTGTCTTTGCCTCCTTATTTCTCTCACTGGCCTGTTCTTTATATTTCATGCCCCAGCTTTCCTTCCAGGTGAATTCGGTTCCCAATAGTTGCAGGTGGCCACAGTTAATGCCCAAACAGGGAACTTGGAAATGGAGACGACCAATTGAGGGACACTGTCTTCGGTGAGGTCCACAGAAAATGAAAGAAGTTATCTATCTGACATGGTAAGCAAAATACAGCATTAATGTAAGCACCATAATGTCATCTTTTGAAGGCTGTTGTTGCAGGTGTGCAAAAAGGATACAGGCTAGACTAAATCAGCAATCAGCCCAACACTGAGATCAGCTAGGGTGTGACAGAGAATTAGGATGGCAAATTTTATTAGGCAATTATCCAAAGTCAAGAAGAGCAGCAGAGGCAAGAAGAATAGGCCATAAATAAATAAAATAAAATAAAATAAAAAGAGTAAAAAAAACCAGATTTTACAAACATGGTGAGAGAAAGAGAAAGAAGGAAAATGGATTTCAGAGCTTTCCTAGGGACAGGAGGAAATTGGGAGAGGTCCCTTTTTCCTTGATGGGACACTACTGGATATACTCTTAGTAGTGGTTATAAACACATTCTCTTCTTCTCTATGTATTGTCTTTGGTGCATCAATCTGTCCATGTCCATCAAAACTGACTGTTTTAAGTTAGTCTATGTCTTCATTTTGTGGTTTGATTGAATGTTCTGTGTTTCATGTTCAAAAGAAAAAGTGCCTAAAACTTTTTCTGCTGGTTGTTCAGTCCTTCATTTAGTTTTAAACTTGTTTCTAATAAATAAATAATTAAAAATAAATAAATAGCAGTCTCAATTTGGCCTTTAGATACATGCACCTGTAGTTAGAATCTAAGATAGCTGGAGAGCCCTGCCAGGTACTTATAGTCTGCCAAGAGGTCACTCTTAATGGGGCCAGCAGCTTTTTGGCTTCTATGTTAAAGGAGCTGATGGTCATTTCTCCTAGAAAAATCTTACAATTGTAATTATTGGATTCAAGTGCTTTTTTCTCATGAAGTTACAGCTAGAAAAGTAAAACTTTTCTTTGGTTTAAATTTATAAGACTTGTAGAGTCACTTCATTTTTTGTTCTGATTGTGAAAGGACCCCCAGAGACCCTCACTCAAGTCTCAGGATAACGCGACCCCCCACCCCCCCCAAGAACTCACGAGAGATCATATCTTGCTGTAATCACATGAGGTTTTACTACCAGTGCACTGGGACCGAGACTCATATCCCATGCAGGGGTAGAGGAGTTCGACCCCGAGTAGCAGGGAGAACGGGGTGTTTAAAGGAAAAACCCACAACCCAAGGGAGGAGGGAGTGTCATAGGAAAAATACCGAAAATACCAAGAAAATCACAAGGGGAAACTCCCAGTTACTCATGATTATTAACAAGATTCTATGTTAATTTTTTGTGGTCAGCTAGTTCCTGGATCAAAGTCATTTAACCTTGTGGCCATAAATTCTTTATGGTCAGCCAGTTCCTGGAATAGAAGAATAGAATTGCTAACTACTGGCTGAACTACATTTTTGGCTCTACTCTACTTGCTAGGGGTCTTTTACTTCTCCTGCTAGGGGCCGGGGACTTTCAATTTGGTCATATAGGTATAAATACGTTTGGCATGTATGGCTATAGAGTATTGGCTTATACGTTATTGAGCATGATTAAAAAATTATAACAATTGGTAACAGGAAAGTTAGCTTAAAACTGCTAACTCAGGATTGGAGTCATTTTAAAAAACATGTGGCATGAGCATACCCAGGAAAAACAGGCCTCTAAAGATACTTTTAAATTGGCATAATATTTTATGTAATTCTTATTCTAGAAATGAGACCTAATAAGGAATAAGATTTAAAACAATGTCTCTTTAATGAGCTATTAAAAGTTGCACAGTTATGATTCATATATAAGATCTTGCAGTCAAACTTGTAAAAGTATGATTTTGGTATTGATTTTAAGGAGAATGGTTTATTTAAAATTGTGTTTAGCTTTCCAAAGTTGTAGTCATCGCCTCTATATTGCAAGAGAAACTTAAAATCATGGTTAAATTGCCAGCGTTCTATTGACTACAGTTTGCAGTTTAATCATAAGCTCAAGATTTTACCCCAATATTTGTAATTAAGAAAAAAATCCAGCAAGTGTAAGTTTGCTGTTTTGCTGGAGACGACTGTAAATATTTACATTTGGGTTAATGCAAAGCTCACAGCCTGCCTCAGTGAAGTTTGTGTGGCATTGCTTTTGTCTTGCAAACCCTGCCTAGGAAGTTTCTGGCAGAACACCATTATTACAAATATAACCAGGTGTTGCTCAAAATAAAGTTCAAACTTAAGATCCATGAAAGGTAATAAAGCCATGTAGAACTTCTGAAAGGTATTAAAATCTGGCCTGCCTTACTTCATACAAAAATTATTATGGAATTGGAAAGTTATTTTTTTTTCCTTTGCATCCTGATAATTGTAAAGGGTAACTGTTTTAGTAGCTAATTTTAAGGTTTTGCTTTGAGTAAACTAATTTTGAAGAACCAATGAATATCATTGGAAAGTTTTTCCCTCAAGGAATGGCTATAGCTTTACCTTATGTGAGAAAAAATGTTTTGTCTCTGCTTTAACTACAAGAAGCTGTAGAATTTTAAATATTTCAAGTATATATTATTCATGAAATTTTATTATAGCCCTTTGTGCTTACAATGGGCTTTAAAAAGTTTGGAGTAGTTGTTGCTCCAGAAAAGATTCAAAGGTAATATATTAATTATATCCTAAACAAACTGGCAGAGAAAATTCAAATAAGAAAAGATAATTTACTCTAAAAGATTTTCAAAGTTGTAAGGAGATATTAATTGGCTAAGACCTCAGCTTAAGTTTACCACAGGAGGACTTTAAGCCCTTTGATGTTCTCAAGGGGGATGCGATTAACTGGTGAGAGACAAATAGCCTTTGCAGTTAGTAGAGGAAGCTACTGAACTGTATTCAATTTACTGGTTGTTTATATTTATGTGCACACAGCGGTTCCTTGGTAAAGGGAGCATTAATGTTGATTCATCATTTTTCATCTCCAAGTAAAGTTTTAACATCCTATTACGAATCTGT